>JAQJVL010009412.1:0-16081 GCA_035578905.1 Stictocephala bisonia
TCAGTTGTAGCGAATATGGTACTTCAAAAGAACAATAAAATAAGCGCAATCAAGTTTAATACTGTAGTATTATATAAGTACATAAATATGCAACGCACATAATTATTTGTGTTACATTTTTTCGTATTCATATGGTCTGAAGATTGTTTTTTTTTACCAAGACAATCGTTGCAATGGATATATAAACCTATTAAAAATAACAAGGTATCCATTTATATTCAAACCTAGAAACAATATTAAAAGTAAACTTACCTTAGAAGACAAGATCACTAACACCAGAGTAGTAGTAACGTACTCAAAAGAAACACAAAATCACACAAAATTTCTGAGCCACTGGCATTTTCTTCAGGTGAGTAAAGAGAGAGAATTGTGTTTTTTTTGTGTATGTTACTACTACTCTGGTGTTTAAATGAAACATTTTTAGTAATTCCACAGTTTTTAATTTTTGATTGATGCATTTTCGCCAGTTACGGCATCTTCAGATCATAATAACCATTTGTACAAAAATATAAAACATATGTTAAAAATATACAATTTTTAAATATTAATTAACATTGATGGATAGGTAGTTAAAATTTAAAAACAAGGTTTTGAATTATTTAAGTTGTTTTCTAGTTAATTTCTAATTACAAGTAAAAATATATTATTAAAATTAACAGATGGCTGAGAAATACAGTCATCTTTTTTTAATGTCATGAACGTACATTCAATTTAGTTTCTCTTTTTCCATGATTTTTTTCATATATAATAGACGACTCTTCAAATTTTATACTATGCTTTTTATCAATAGCATGTTCAACTGATTTTGATTGTTCAGTATTTTCAGTTTTAAAATTATATATATGTTCCTTTATTCTTGTTTTAACAGGTCTTGATGTTTGGCCGAAATATGTTTTATTGCATTCACAATTAATTTGGTATATAACATTTTTTGTTGATTGATTTTCATTTTTTGGTTTTAATTTAGATAATTTACTATGAAGGCTTCCTGATGATGTAAAACTTGTTCGAATATTAAATTTAGAATTAATTTTTTTAATTTTCTCTGAAAGGTTTTTAACATAGGGTATGACTACAGTTGTTACAGGTTTGTTTTCATTGTCCTGACGATTGCGTGCTTTTTTAGGTTTATTTCCTCTCTTTAATTTTTGAATAAGTTTATTGGGATTGTTGTTCATCTTTAGAAAATGGCACATTTCATCTTTTTTGTAATTTTTATTTTCATTTGAAGAAGAAATAACTTCAATTTTTTGGAATAAACTTCTAGCAAGTCTAATTTTAACAAGTTCAGGATGGTTAGAAAAATAATTTAAATACTGTCCACTAAATGATTTTTTATGATATAAAGAGGTTTCAAGAGTATTGTCTACTGTTTTGGTTATTAATATATCTAGAAACGGAAGTTTTCCTTCTTCTTTTTCCATGGTAAATTTTATCGTTGGTCGTATTTCATTAATAAAATTTAATATGTATATCATCTTGGTTTTCCCAAATACAAAATATATCGTCAACATAACGAAGCCATATTTTTTGTTTGATAGCCATTTATTGAATGTTAATTCTTCAAAAAAATCCATAAAAATGTTACTTATAATTGGACTAAGGACTCCTCCCATCGGTAAACCAGAAACTTGTTTATAAAATTGTTCATTATTTTGGAAGTAGTTATTATACACAGACTTCTAGTAAATTTAAAATGTTATAAATAGATAGATTGGTTCTTGAACTTAAATTTTCATCTTTCTCTAGTTTTGATTGTATTGTTTAATGCTTCAGCTCAGGGGCGCACCCAGAATTTTGGTTTGGGGGGGGCTTCGGCTTCCCAAGTATAAAATGTACGCCTATAGTTTTCCATTACATGACCTTCAATGACCAGTAATATATAATTAGTTGGCCTATAACATATCGAACTACAATAATGTAACATTTGGTACATCACTGTATTACATGATCATTAGATAATTGAGTAAGCTAAAACCAACTGTCTGTGGCCTGTTTCATAATCAACTACAAGTTAATCTTATTAGAGAAAAATTTAAGTTAATAGGCTACTATTACATTAAACCAGCTTTTAGCTCAATTAAAACCTTATTAAAATTACAAGTTAAAGCTTTATATTGATTTTTATTATGAAATGTCATCCTGGAATAAGTTGGACTGTCATTAATTAGTTTTAAGTTTTCAAGGAAAGAAATAATACATTTAAATTACAAATGTAAATTTAATGATTACAAAATGAGATGTAAGTTAAAGTTAAAATATTTACAAGACAAAATCTAGACGTCTGGTCGATTTTTTGAGAACAGAAACTACCTCTGTATTGGTCACTTCTATTTCACGGTGAATATTCAAAGCCGCCAGTCCACTCAGTCTGTTAGCACCCATGGTATTCCTTAGATAGGTCTTGAGTCTACGTAATGTTGAGAACGACCTTTCTGCTGTACTCGTAGTTACAGGGATAGTGCACAATATTTTCAACAATATGTGGATGTTAGGAAACATGTCCTTATCACACAAGTTCAACAAATCAATTACATTTCTTGGTGTGTTGGTGTGGGTCTTAAAGCTGTTGTGCCACAACTCAAACTCGGCTTTGAGCAGGCTTTCGTTGTTCCCACCACTTTCAATTATGTCATTTTTATAAAAACAACACAGCTGCAGATAATTAAGTTTTGAGGTTTCTTCCTTTCCACGTGATCCATCGGCTGTAGGCATCAGACACTCAAACCCCTTCAATATGTCTTTATGTTTCATGAATCGGGATTCCAAAGAACTTATCAAAGATTCAATCCAAGGGATGAAAATAGATCGCCGGTAGTACACTTCAGGCGTATCTGCTGGTGTGTTGTTTCTATTTTGTTGTCTGCCAACTGTTCGGGGCATGGAGATTTTACATCCAAAGTTGTTGGCCATATGGGTAGCCTCTTCAAACAAGGAGTGAAACTCTTCATCCGCATTTGTTCTTATGGATTTTAGGCTTTCAAGTACAGTTTCAGCATGTGTGATTGCAGAAGATAGTTCCAAATCACTTCCTTGCAGCTTTTTGCTTAGGTTTACAGTGTAACCAAGGAGCTTGTCTGATGCCAAGAGAGAAATGATGAATTCGCCTTGATGTAAAGAGCTGAGTAAAATAAGAGCTCCAGAAGAAGAGTCTCTATCACTCCAGTTTTTGATTTCCTCCAACGCTACTTCAACTGGTTGAAGAAGCTCCTTCATGACAAAGACGGCATCATGCCTTTGCACCCATCTTGTTGGACAAAGTTGTAGCAGCTTTTTCCTGTTGGTTTCAACATTTATCTCCGATGCAATACACTGTTGTAAAACGGCTTGTCTTTTAGGAGTGTTGAAAAAATTATACACCCTCTCTACTATTCCGAAACAGTTTCTGATAGGTGCAACTTCAGAAGCGTTTGATAATGCCAGATTAAGGCTATGAGAAGCGCAATGCACAAATATTGCTGTGGGGTGAGCTTCTTGGATACAGGCTTGGGTCCCATTAAACTTCCCACTCATGGCAGCCGCTCCATCGTACCCCTGGCCACGTAGGTTATTGACGTCAATGTTACTATCTTCAAGTCCTTTTATTACAGTTTTTGCCAACTCCCTACCGGTTGTGGAGGTTAGTGGCATGAACTTGAGAAATTGCTCACATATTTGGTAATTATTTGATGCATCAGAATCTACGTATCGTAGACACAACGAAAACTGTTCAATTGTTGAAACATCGGACGTTTCATCTGCGAGAATACTAAAAAACTTAGCCTCTTTAACTTTAGTTGCTATTTTTTCAGTTATGATCTGGTTACAAGCATCAATTATTTGGTTTTGGAAGTTCCAACTTATGTACGTAGCATTTTTTCCACATGATTCAAAGTGTTTTTTTAAATCTTGATCCCCCGCTTCAATTCTGGCTCTAAGCAGTGCTCTAAAGTTACCCTCATTCTCGGCAGGTCTACGATTTATATCAAACTCGCCATAATCTCTATGGCCCCTAAGAGCAATATTTTGCCTTCCACACAAAATAATAGTGTCTATTATCGGAAGGATTCTTTTCACGTTGTTTTGGGCTTGAAGGTCTTTCCCTTTATCAAGGGATTTGTCGATTGATTTGATTTCACTATCCATTACTCTTTTAAAGTTAGCTGCGCTTACACAAGAGTCCTTGTGGTACTGTGAGGCTGCATGCTTTTCAAATTTTTCTAATGCTTTTTTCCAGTTAGAAAAACCTTCCTCAACAAGTTGGCCAGTATGTTGAGCGTTACTCTTGCCTACTTCTTTTTTGGAAAAAAGCATACAATGAACACAGTATGCAGAGTCTTCAATTCCAGAATAAGACAGCCAAGTATATTTATTTAGCCATGAAAACAAAAATTTTCGTTGTTGAGTCCCGTACGTTCTGTAAGGAAAGTTAAAACTACTTTGAGGGACCCATCTGTCATTCAACACTTTTTAACTTTTCACTGTCTGTCAATTTTTTTGTTTTAAACAAAGCAATGTCTAAGTTATTTTGACTTACATCGGACTGCAGAGTTCTTACGTTAGCTCCCGAGACATCCTCCAACACAAACTCAGGCTGTTCAGCACATGTAGGCAGCTCCTTACTTGCCGAAATATTTTTGTGGCATTTCAACGGTTTAAAATAGTTTTGTATACTAGCTTTTCTTTTATCACCCATAACTTACTAGACTACTGTCCAACCAATTTGTCAGACCTAGACCACAAACACAGCTTGAACTTGACAGCCAGACAACCCATAACACACACTATACTGCAATTCGATAAAACTACGACTGTCAACTGGACAAAAGACAAATTCACTGCCGGGGCGGGCACGGGCGCGTCTGGTGAGAGTTGTGGAAACTAGAGCTGGTCGCCCATGGCAACGGCACGTAGTCATCGCCATAGAGCAGGATGGAATGGAGGGAGCTAACACAGCAGCGCAGGCAGTTATACTGTGAATACATACGTCTAAATATTTGTTTCACAACTCTTGATTTCTATGATTTAATCTGTGTTACTTTAATAAATAGGTTTAACGTTACCATTCATTATAGTTTATAAAAGTACGATAAAACATATATGATGATACATAACGAATGATTAGTCACATACAGTATTTATTAGTCGGATATATCAGGTCCTTGGGGGGGGCTTAAGCCCCCAAAGCCCCCCCCTGGGTGCGCCACTGCTTCAGCTACAGGTACTTTTGTAAAAAGGCTACACACATCATAGCCAACCATAATGTCTGAGTGTTTTACTGTCAAGCACTTTATTTTTTCTAAAAAATCAAAAGAGTTTTTAACGTATGAAAAAGAATTGCCAAATAAAGGAGTTAAAATTGGGAGGAGAAATTTAGAAAGTTGATAAGTAGGGCAGTCAATAGAGCTTACAATAATTGGTCTTAGAAGAATTAATTCCTTCTTTATGTAATTTACTAAGACCATAAATATGGGGTGGTTTCGAGAAATTTGGATTTAATTTGGCATGATTTGTTTTACTAATCTTGTGTTCAACATTTTTAAGTGAACCTGGTATTGACCCACCCGCCCACCCATACACGTACTGTGGTATTGACCCACCCGCCCACCCATACACGTACAGTGGTATTGACCCACCCGCCCACACATACACGTACAGTGGTATTGACCCACCCACCCACCCATACACGTACTGTGGTATTGACTCACCCGCCCACCCATACACGTTCAGTGGTATTGACCCACCCGCCCACTCATACACGTACAGTGGTATTGACCCACCCGCCCACCTATACACGTATTGTGGTATTGACCCACCCGCCCACCCATACACGTACTGTGGTATTGACCCACCCGCTCAGCTATACACGTACTGTGGTATTGACCCACCCGCCCACCCATACACGTACAGTGGTATTGTATTACTAGTAGTTCGATTTTTTTTTGAGGATATTTTTTTAATAATTCATATTCATCAGTAGAGACTAATTATTCATTGATTGATATATTCAGTTTTATCTAGCACTATGGTTATTTTGCCTTGGTTATTGAAATCGGTAGAGATGCTGAACAGCAAACAGGAAATACAAGAACATAACAATGGTTTCTATCATTGATATAAAGTATTTCAAAATTTTCTTCAGCAAAGATTATAACTTCATTGCCAGGAAAATTTAAATAAATAAGCCATACTCTAATAATGGAACTCATGAAAGGGCCATCTGAAATGTTCAAGTCATAAATCTGGTTTTCTGTAATGTTCCATTGTCTGTGGTTGCAGAATCGAAATCTACTAATTACACATTGTCAGGTAAATAGGGGCATTATCTATTCAGAGGGAGATTATTCTTGAAGGTTAAAAATAAGTTCATGATAAGTTTAAAATTTAGATTACAAATTGTAACTACAATAGGAGGCTTCTGAATTTTATCTTGTTATTATATATTATACAGCTTATAGCAACAATCTGCTTTGCTATTGCTATGGCCATAGCAAAGCAGTGGCTGAATTATTGAGGAATTTTTGTCCTAGCAGTTTACGGCGTCAGGACTTAGTACCTAAATTAGATATAAGGCAGATTCGAATCCTGGCCTGAATGTTAGTTTTTATCAATAATGTTCACCTTGCACTGTACAGGTTCACTCCTTTATGCTGTCTGATTAAGTTCCCTGCACAGATCAATAGTTTATGGGGAATGGGTGGAGTAAGGTTAAAGAGGAGATCGGCCTCTTCTTTAAGAAAAAAAAGAAATTGTATTAAGATTTATATGATACAATGTTTATTATTGAGCTGGTTTAGAAGAGACCTCATATCATATTGCTGGCCCTACTTAAAGATTATTCAACGCTGATATATTATTAATAGAACTATTATAATTTTTATTAGACCTATCTAAATTTTAAACTTATTATGAACTTATTTTTAACCTTCAAGAATAATCTCCCTCTGAATAGGTAATTCCCCTATTTACCTAACAATGTGTAATTAGTAGATTTCGATTCTGCAACCACAGACAATGGAACATTACAGAAAACCAGATTTATGACTTGAACATTTCAGATCGCTCTTTCAAGAGTTCCATTATTATAGTATGGCTTATTTCTTTAAATTTTCCTGGCAATGAAGTTATAATCTTTGCTGAAGAAAATTTTGAAATACTTTATATCAATGATAGAAACCATTGTTATGTTCTTGTATTTCCTGTTTGCAGTTCAGCATCTCTACCGATTTCAATGGCTTGTCTTGAAGAGAACAACAAATGTGATGAGAGGGTTTCACGTTTTGTGATGCCCATCGGAGCTACAATCAACATGGATGGCACCGCTCTTTACGAAGCAATTGCTGCTCTGTTCATTGCTCAAGTACGGAATGTACCGTTTAGCTTTGGCAACATTGTGGCTGTTAGGTAAATATTATAATTGGTCGGTAGCGTAGTTGGTTCAATCCCAGCTTCATGTGCTAAAGGTTGTCAGTTCGATCCCAATCAGAGTCAATACATTTTGAGAAGGATCAGCTGATAACCACCGGCTGTTCATTTGTCATTGGGCTATTAATTAATGACACTTTCTAAGGAATAGTCGGCCTTAGTTTGTAACAATGGCTACATTCGCTCATCTACACTCATCACACTCAATCGAAATCCATATTCGCCCATATCTTGACGATCGGCGTCTTATGAATAAATATAAAATAAATAAATATAAAAATATAAAATATAAAAATTGTAGTCTATATATTAGAGGTTACGTTATAGGACACTAGGCCTGGTAATTGGAGATATAGAATATTAAGTATGAGTGAACTTACCTGAGAAGAGGACCGTCCACTAACACAGTGAACAAATTAACAACGCAATATGAAGGTCAAATTTTTAATGTCACCGACATCTTCGTCAGGCCAGAAGAGAGACAAGGATAGTCCAACTCAGTAGGCTACTACGTGACTATGTTACCGTAACTTCCATCTGATTTATATTATTTATGGCAACTCTGTACCCACAGATGAATGTAGAATGGACAATTGTTATGTTTAACACAATGATTAATTGAATAAATTAGAAAAAAACTAGTTTTATTAGGGTGCAACAATTTTCTATTTATCAATTTTTGTCAAATTATAGTATTACTGCTACAATGGCAAGTATTGGAGCAGCTGGTATCCCCCAGGCAGGCTTGGTTACCATGGTAATGGTCCTGGATACGGTAGGACTACCGGCTGAAGACGTGACTCTCATCATAGCTGTTGATTGGTTACGTAAGTAAAGCCAGTGCATTGTGAATCGGAATGCCATTCAGTTAGCTTGTTAGACATCTTAGACTGCCTCGTGGAATAGAAACCAAGTTATGGGGATAGCTTTGGCTTCGTTTTAGGGAAATTATAAAGAGCAAAGCTTAATTTAAACTGAAGCAGTCTGTGGCATAGCTTAGACATTTAAGCAAATTTTTCAAACATCCATCCAACTTACTATCTATTTAAATATTTTGTTCCTTTATTGTTCTTAAAGATGTTTTTTGATCTTTTATATAAAATATTTACAGATAAATAAAATATTTTTATTCCTTATTTGGTATTCTAAACAAATAACTAAACTGACATAAAATATTTCAAATTGCCACTTTACAAGGGCGTCATGTTGCAGGAAAACGATTTAACATCAAACGCAAAATTTACTTTTATTGCAAATTATTCAACATTTCAATAAAGTTGTAATAATCATATGTTTATTTTGTTTAGTTTTGGTAGGGGTATATTAAACAAAATTTGCCGTTTGACAAATTTTATTGTTATAACAGTAGGCCTACTTATAATTCTTCAATGATAAAGCATTTTAATGATCAGGAAGTTTTATAAATTAGTGTTAAGAAATATTTTACTTAAAATCTATCTTCTGATATAAGTAGCAAATCCTAAATTGAAGTATTGAATATTTATTTAAAAATATATTGTTAAGTATGCTTCTAATACATCAATTCATAATATTTTTCAAAATAATAACAGTTTTATAAAATATCAGTTTGAACAACAATCTAATATTTCCTTAAAACTAAGGATCAACAACTAAGGCCTGATGTTATTGCAAGAAATTATCATACATACTTAATAGTGGTATAAGTAGGGTATAGTGTAATATCCAAGATTTTGTTTTCTAAATTAACTTTTTAGGAACATATATTTTGTATTCTTCCAAAATATAACTGAGTGGGTTGACCTTCTTATAAAAATCATTTTAGTAGACTAAAAATGTTCAATTACAACCATACTAATCTTACAAATAAATTTAAACATGTGTCTCAAAATCTTAGACATTTTTTTCTAATTTAATCTGTACTTTATGAATTGAAAAGATTGCATTATATTTCATAAATCAATCACTCTTCTACTTTTCTTTAAGTTTTATTTACAATTTGCTTTGCTTTGTAAATTTGCTTACGATTCCTAATTTCTTCTCTAAACTATCTCATCTCCAGATTTTGACTCTCCGTCATTGCTTTTTTAATTTCCCAATTGTTGTAAATTCATCACATTTATGTATTGCAGAGACCGCTTCCGCACAGTAGTCAACGTTTTAGGTGACACCCTTGGCGCAGGTCTAGTCGAACATTTGAGCAGGGATGAGCTGGACCAACTAGGAGAACCAGAAACTGTCAAGATGAAGAGAGCTTCCATCGCAGGCGATCATCATAATGGTGAATGGTGCAACACTCCTATGTGAGGAAGAATTTGGTTGTCAAACCATTGACAGAGAGTGTAACTTAATTGTTGATACTTATCATAGGTATATGCATCAAATGCAACTTCGATACCTTTACATTATAGCTTTAACAAACTGTTATTATTTGTACTCGTCTACTTAAAGTAATTGAGCATAATTCTTAACAATACAGTAGAACGTCAATAATCCGGATTAATTGGGACCGGACCCCATCCGAATTATCAAATTATCCTGATTATCGAAATTACCTTAAAAAAGGCCAGTATACACGATTAAAGTACACAAACATTTTAAAATTTTATATTTTCTCTTATTCAATAAAGGGTTTAGAGGTGAAATTAATCAAAAACATATTTTATGTTGAAACACTGTATTGTAATTTGTTAGTAGCAACATGTGTACAGTAAAAACAACAAACACTATTTGAGCTTTTAAAAAAATGTGTAATAGGTTTTTGAACTGCAGTAGTGGTTCGTTTTTTCACAGATATGTCCTTAATTCGTTTTAAAAGAATCAGCTGAGTGGGTGAGCTCTCGTTTTGTTTCTCTAGCCATGACATAAGTGTCTCCGCTGCTACAAACGCTTCAGAATGAGTTGGTCCTGTTTCTTCTGTCTCATGTTCTGGGTCGTCACTGTCAGATTCCATTGTTTCTGTTTCATCTGAAAGAAATTGCTTAACCAACCAAAAATAAATGCTTTCTTTTCCTGCCTTTACACAGTATGTTACGTACAAAAGATTATCGATCAGAATGTTGGCAAAAAGAGCCACCTCTCTACCGCGGCCACTCCCCGTCTCCTCGCTACGCGCTTTTTCGCCATCGTTCGCTTGACGATAAGGAATATGGAGCTAGAGCAGATGGTACGATGGTTTAAATTTTTGCTACAAGAACAAAACAGGGAATATTAATTTTAAAAAGCTAAATGTTTGAACGGATTAAAATCCGGTCATAACAGTTATGTAAAGTAAAAAAACGTCAAAATAGATTTCCGTTTAAAAATTAATTTACATTTGAAACACAATCGGTGTGCAGTAATACGTAGATACAAATCCGGATTATTGACGGTCCGGATTTTTGACGTCCAAATTATCAACGTTCTACTGTATAGTAATTTTAAGAAAATTGTTATTAGATAGTCCATGAGATGTATTAAGTACGAAAGTGATGTCTCGTTTTAATAAGTCAAAGTCAAATATATTATGAGCGCATCTAGGGTTATTTGCTGATGTACAATTAATTATTTTACATTAATTAAAAATGCTAGTCATTTGAAGTAACAACGATAGGTGCTAGATCTAGTAAAACATACTTCCATAATGTTTAAAATATTGTTATTTAATTTGTTGGGTGCTATAAACTGTTTAGTTATTGTTTAGTTTCAGAATAAGCATAGCAACGATACTGCATTTGCAAAGTACATGTTTTATAAATTTAGTACATATTGTTGTGCAGTTAAGAATCTAATTAACGTTACTTAAGAAAAAATGTTCATTATTAAATAGTCTATTTAGTTTAAACAACTGACTTGTAATTTCATTATGCAATAAATTCAGTTCATGAATTCAGTTTTCCCCACCTAAAAGTTGAAAACTATGTTGGTGCTAAACAAATCATGTGCAAGTGGAAAAGCCAAAATGAAAAGATCTAATTTATTATTAAAATAAAAAATAAAATATTTAAATTTTTATTATTACCTTCGTCAACCAGCTCACAAATACGTAACAAATGTTACGGCCGTTTCGACATGAAAGTGTCATCTTCAGACATTTAATACAAATGTCTGAATATTTTGTATTAAATGTCTGAATTTGTGAGCTGGTTGACGAAGGTAATAATAAAAATTTAAATATTTTATTTTTTATTTTAATCTTATAAGCAGCTCAGGGGCTAAAAAATATGAGTTTTAACTAATTTATTAAATAAATAAAAAAATGACACAGAAGAAAAAACAAAGTTAGAATAACTTATTTAATTGTAACATAGGTTTACAATTTTTAACTTTTAGAATTTATTTTATGCCGATTGCTGTGCCAATTAATTTTAAGCTAAATATGGGGTATTTACATGATTAGCCCATGATATTTGACCTATATCCGTACACCTACCTTGACCAACTCTCTGACATAACTTCCATCCTGTTCCTGCGAGATAAGAATAAGTTTATTGTTAAATAGGCAGCTGCACATAAATGTAAAATATCTATAATATAACAATTCAAAGGTGGGTGGTATTGATCAAATTACTATGATGGAAATAATATTATAAAGAATGAAAGGTGTATATAATCTCACAAAATTATTTACTTTGTAAATTACTAATTTACATTTACTAAATTGTAAATACTTTGGAATTTTATAATCATTTTGCACAATCAATAGAATTGTTCCTAAGTTAACTAGCCTCTTGAAGATACTTTCTGAAAGCGATTCAAGAAGAGAACAAACGAGGAATTAAAATATTGCAAAATATAGAACAAATAGTTCAAAAGTTGAGTTACACAATTATAAAATATATGTAAGGCATCCTTTTAATTTTGCTATGGGGTTTGTTCGAAGTTTGGGGACGCATCAGAATAACACTGATGTCATCTGTTAATACTAATCAGATAGAGAAAAATAATAAAAGAATTTACCACCAAACTAAATAAATAACCAGAGAAATTAACTTTGAAAAACTTTCTGGGTCCAATATTTTAGTTTGGTTACTTACAGATAAGTTCACCTATGGAGTTTTTTAGCCTGAATTTTTTTCTAGCACTGTTATGTCACCATGTCGGATAAAATTGAGATAGAGACCTCCAGCTTGTGCTACTCCTTCTTGTGCTCTAACTTGTAAAGCTGCCCCCGAAGATATCCCCCAATTTTGGTGGTAGAAAGGTCGTTTTATACACTAAAATGTATTGTTTTATGTCTAATAATTAATTTCTACTTTAATTGTATCATTAATGTAATTAAAAATTACTGGCATACTCCAAACTTTTAGCTACCTCAGCATATAACTTCAATAGCCTCGATGAATCGCTGTCGACGGAACATCAAAGCTATAAAATCAATGAAGATAATTTCTCTCCAATGAAATTTAGTTAATTATAGACAGGGATCAATTAAGACAATTATAAAGTGAATTTAGCCTTGTCATAGGCTGGTAAAATATGAAATTAAGAAGAAGGAGATTAAATTTTTTAATGTAAGTAATTAAACTCTATTAAATTATTAAAGAGACCACTGAAGCATATAGGTCAAGGTAGCAGAGTTAAGTGAATTCATCCATTATGAAATGACGGTGATACTCATGCAGCATGAAATAAGCGAGTTGCATGGACAGCATGCACAGATACCCCGTAGTACTCAGATATTATTTTATGCTATTCTATCTTTGTATAAGACAATTTTTATATGAATTTTATGTCATTGATTTAGACACATTTTATTGTTTCATTGCTCTAATTTGTGATTGATATTACAGGTTTCGTGATAATAAATTTGTTTGTGACCATGTGTTTATGTTGATTTCTGATTATGTTTGTTATCCTTAAGCTGTAAAAGCCTAGAGTATACTACTTAATTTCAATGCGTTATATTAATTGCACCAAGCATGGAAAATACATTGTTGCTCTAGCATGTCTTATAAACTTTATTAAGAAAGCATACAGCATTGCTTGGTAGCACTTATATTTATTGTGATTTAAGGATCTATTTTTGTTTTGTTATTTAAGGATCAAAATTTGAACCTGCAAGAAATCCTAAATTATAACTATTATTTACTTATTATTACTTTTAATAAAGAATATCGAGATATTTTACCATGATATAAAAGTATTACACGCATAATTCAGAATCACTTTCATATAAGAATTTCAGTTAAGTGTCATTCCTCACTATCAAATCACTGATCATATAAATACGAGCAAATATGAGGGGCGAAAATATTTAGGTAAATGAGTGTAGTCATTATAACTTACTAAGGTCAACTGTTCCTTGAAAAGAACAATTTTAATTAATTCCAATGGCCATGGTAACAAAGGGAACTACAGCTTTACATGAAATCCAAATCACGTAGTATTGGTCTGATTTTTAGCTTATTGACAAGCCTGATACTAAGTTCTCCTCCGGACACTGACAACGATCCAACATGGATACCCCAGACTTCTTCAGTAGGTATTAAGAGTACAGAGTATAAAGCCTATCACATACAATTTCCATAACACGTGATTCAGTTTGTGTATTATTTTTGCAAAACATTTAATCCCATGAAAATTTCATATAATCCAAAATTATAATTAAATGAATAACAATATTATTACAGTAAAACAATGATATTATATACAATTACGTCCATTGGTTAAACATATCTAAATAGTGAAACAAGAGTTAGAGAATAACCTTAAAAATTGGCAGTACCACAATAAATGATCTATAAATAACACTGCTTTGGACACTAAGAGGTAATTTACCCCTAAACTGTGGAGCCAAGGCATATTTACACAAATTAATTAAATAAAAACTTATATTAGTTTTTTGTTCAAGTATGTAAATCAGGTATAGCCTATGCTTTCAGATCCACATTTCCATGATTAATTGGTTGTTTTATTGGTTTTGATTTGTTTGCTTTGTCATTACTATGAAGACCATAGAATAGTCTCTCCCCTACTATGGACGGTAATGTTAGAACCTACTCTTTCTAAGTTTATTAACTCTATTTTTATCCTTATCAACTGCCTTATGTGAAATCATGACAATACTGGCAGTACAAAGATAGCTAAAGGTCATAGAGAGAATATAGAACAAGACTATTATTAGTTTCAAGCCATTATTTCAACAGTATACGAATTTAGCACAACTACTTCGGAGATTGATTCCATTAAACATGTGATCACAAAATGTCTATGAACAAAGAGATTTTGTAGAGCATGAGTTCTTTTAGTAAAGTCTTAAGGGAAGAGCATTGCTACGACTTAACTTGGTCAGAAGAGATCTTGTGACACAAACGTCCAGGTCAGTATTTCATCAAGCTGCCTTCTTAACAGCTTGGTGGATTCAGTATCTCATACATCATTAAAGCTAGTTTGAAGTCACTGTATTTCTGCTGATCACAACATTGTTTAACTGAGATTGAAATTAACAATATTATAGTACTTGTGCTATTAGCTTGGAAACTAATATATCCAAACTAATATTAAAAATACAGTTCATTAAATGTATTTGTTAGTATTTTTATCCATATTTTGTCCCCTTTTTTCTTAAAAAAGTCTTCACTTTACAGTACTTATAAGGGTGGGTTGCAGTATATAATGTAAAATTATATAAAATCAATATATACAATGTAAACGGAATTAAAAATATTATATTTACTATAATATGAAATGTACTTATCTAATTAGAGAGGAATAATATTTTCAACAGACAAAAAACTCCAGTAAACAGAATTGATAACTTTATATCAGCTTATATTATTGTTTTACCTACTTGATTGTATATTTAAATGTGTTTAAAATAAATAATTTTACAACAAACAGTAATATGTTTATGTGATATTACTTTCAAAAGAACCGTAATAACCATTAATAAATATAATATTAGAAATAGAACGTTATTTTCATGTGAATGAATGTGATTTATTGCGAGGCTGTTAACTTGAGATGAACGTTTACAAAATTTAAGAATTTGATATAACTAAAACTAGTTACACAATACGCACTTTGTATTAAAATAGTATTTAACATTAACTGTTTTTAATATCTCTAACTAACAACCAATATTAATAAGTTTAGCTTAAACGTAAGAATAATAGTGGATTGTATATATAAATTAAATAAAGCGGATAATTTACCAATATTCGTCTTCTTTTTACCAGACTGGAACCTTAGATCCTAGATGACTATAACAAGGATAGTTCTAGAACTATCTAGTTTTTGATAGTACTATGTATTCTAGAACTATTTATTTATTTGATGGTTTACCGAAATCGATCACCATAATTTGTACATTTTGTTCTTATATTGTATTGCGTGCCAATAGATGAGTCTGTGTGATGTCAGAATATCAATTTTAGTTTACTGACAACAAAATTATAGCATTCGTATTGTTTGTATTTACAGAATCAATAAAAATGTTAAAAGTTGTACTGTACTTAATTTGTGTTTACATGCATAATATTATTTAGAGTTTTTATTATTTAACAATATTTGCTATAGCATTTGATTTTTATTTGCCTAGGTTGATGGAATTTGAAATGCAATTCGTATATTGTGATATTAATAGCTAGTCTTAGGGGTTAGCATTTCTAATTTCAATGCAGGGTGTCGTGGGTTCAAATCCCGGGAGGTTCAGCTAAATTTAGCTTGGTGGGTTTGGACCGTTGTTTCAGAACAAAATTATAATAATCAATATAAA
>JAQJVL010009413.1:0-16122 GCA_035578905.1 Stictocephala bisonia
ACTCGTGACGTCGCGTCCACTTTGTCGTACCTATCCCTACTACAATTAACGACCCATCTACGTCACACACGACCAACACTGCCCATCACGTCCCCTCTGGTTTTTGTTACGATACATACGTACGATACGTACGATGCCAACGTAGAATACACGTGTATGGGCAGTGTTGGTCGTGTGTGACGTAGATGGGTCGTTAATTGTAGTAGGGATAGGTACGACAAAGGACTCGAAGTCACAGTAAATAGTGAAGGGTACTTTATGGGTTAGTGTGTAGTTTTTAAAGGACATGTATTTTTCGTCATCAGTAGGAAGTCTGGTCTTTTGTGCACCGTATGGTGAACACAAAGGTAAGTGGTTAGTAAGTAAGTATTTAGTCCAAAATCTGTGTAGGCAGTAGTCACAGTAGTAATATACTTTATTATGTTTAGTCAAGTGAGCTAAAAGTCGGGATAAGTTGGTAATTAGGCAGTAGTGAGTGGTCGTGTCAGTAGTCAACAGTAACAAGTTGATGTGATGAACTCTAAATTTTTCTTTTGTTATTCTTAGTGGGTAAATTTCATCTTTTTCAAAACCAAATACATTTACAGATAAAGCAGGGTTCAATTTTTCAAGGTAAAATCTTGGAAAGGTCAGATATCAAGCAGTAGTGTGTATTCTCTTCTTCATTCAATATCAACAAGTTAACTTGTTTGCGATTTTTCAATGTAGTCCCTCTTATCACATGTATTTCCTCATCTTCATACCCAAAAACATTTATAGACATAGATGGATTATTTTCTTCATAAAGATCTAAATCTGTAATCTTAACTGGGTATTCAATGCCTGACATGTTGATTTCCTGTTCAAAATGTTTGTAGTACTGCACTCTGTAATGTTTACTCCTGTCATGTCCGTGTAGTGCGCACAAAACAGACCAAAGAAAACATTTATTGTCCGTGTTTTTAATATTAATTATTCCTTTAGTAACTGCCAAACTTTTAGGGGTGGGTATGTAAGAAGCTGCTACAAGGGGTTGGTATTTTACTATACATAAGTATATAAGTAATCTTGTGGAAAACCGTAAAGAGAACGGTAGTTTGATGAAAAGTACTACGTTAACCAAGTAAATTCTCTACTACTAATGGAAAAGTCTTGTTTGTACAGTATGTGGTCATTTTTGTATACTAAGTAGATGTTCTATCAAATATTTTGTGCTGATTAGGTGGGTGTTTTATCAAGGGACAGTGTGTTTTTTAAAAAGGTCTTTCTATTAAGTCATGTTTACAGAGTATGTGGTAGGTCTATCATGAGTTATGTATGTTAGATAGGTGGTCGTAAAAAGTCTTACGTGTTAAGAAAATTGGGACTGTGACACCTACTCGTTACGTCTATCAACAGGACTGTGTAATGAGTAAGTGGACCGTCTAAAGTATATAAAAAGGCTAGGTGTGTGAAATATCAAGATTCATGTTAGTTTGGTACATAGGTCGTCCACATGTTTTACGTAAATGGATGGTCAATCAAGAGTCTTGTGTGTTTAGTATGTGAGTGGCTAAACATAGGTATTGTATGTACGGTGTGTGGTACGTATATTGGGTAGATAGGGGTATATCAATAGGAATGTTTTTATGGTAGTATGATGGAATATTTAGTCATGTCTGCACAGTGTGTAGTTTGTTTATCATGATTTTTTGAATGTTTGGTAGGTGGCCCTTCAAAAGTCTTATGCTTTGGGAAGGTGGAGTGAGTGTCGACAGTTCTGTTTGATGAATGGGTGTGTGATCAAACAAGTGTTTTGTGTGTATTGAGTAGGTAAGTGGATAATCAAACGTCTTCTATGTAGAGATGGTTAATGAACAACTACCATTACATTACATAGGGTGAGGGTTTTACAAGTTATAAAGACGTTAACAGTATTATGTATCATTTCTGCTCAAAATTTACTACGTTTTATACAACTGGTAGTAAAAAGAGAAATTGGATTAAAATGTATACAACAAGAAATGTATACGATACCATTATAGATAGAAGTTTCAAAGACAATTATGAAGGTGTATGTCTGAGTGTACAAAATCAATTCCACAGTGTTTCGAATTGTGCATTGCAAAATGCTTACCGTTTAGCTGCTTTTTTGAATCAAGGTCAGAACTGCAGTGGTGGTGGGGATAAGGAAACGTATAAATATGAGAGCTCCTCACAAACAATGCATCAGTATTACTCAGAGCTCCGAGGAGACGACATATAGTACAACAGCAAAGAAGCAGTTTGAAGATGGCATCGCAGCAGTCTATTCAAACATTACTTAAACAGTTCAACGCAAACTCCAAGTCATCCGTACTACCAACAAAGCGTTGTTCAGAATTAAAGGAGCAGAAACATTACATCGTACATCAAATAAGAAAACTGGACACCTCTGTGGAAGATGCAATTCTGGTTACTTTAAGCGGTGCACCATACAATTCTGGTGATGTGCCAAAATTTCAGGTTTTCCTACCAAAGCATTTTGTTAATCTTTTACAAAACGAAAATCTGAGCAATATACAACCAGGGATGCTCTACTTGGAGTCACACGGAGTTAGTGGCCACAACTCTACAGAACTCTCTCTTCATATGCTGACATCTTCCTAGATCCAAGAGTACATGGAAGCATCATCACTCCAGTTTAGTTTTAAGCTTTAATTATTGTAAATATATTTGTAAATAGATGAAAAAAATAAATAAATAAAATAAAATAAGAAAAAACCTTCTTGCACAGAATGATTTGTTCTGTGCAAGAAGGTTTTTTTAAAAACACTCCTCGTGACCTTGGCCTACTTTTGGGTTTCATAAATAAGGTGCTGTATTTACTATGCAGTTAGTAGCACCATGAGTGTTGATAAGTTCGGACGGTACGATCAAGTTGGTAAGAAAACATCTGGTTTGCAAGTATCGGATTTGTGAAAAATAACTTTTTATTATTATCTACAACCAAAAATTGTTATGATGCACAAAACAGGTGCGTTACAAATGTTTCTCTTCCAAAACTACCAAACGATGCTGCTAATATGCAATACGTACAGAATTATAGTTTAGGAAGAACTTCTGACATGCACTACACGGTTGGAAACAAATTTATCAGAGATTTGCATGACCCTGTTTTGTCTTCAGATGCTGCAACTATGAGCTTTGTTAAAAAAAGTTCTTTAAGAAGAACTCATCTTGATGGTGACATCGATTTGGAGGGAAAATTGCTGAGAAACCTTGCACCTCCATCTTTACCCTCAGATGCTGTAAATCTAGACTACGTAACTAAGAATACACCTAAAATGTTTGATACACACTCGATGTTTTTTGATAAAAAGCTTAGCTATGTACAAGACCCGACTTATGACGGAGAAGCAGTAAACTTAAGAACCTTAAAGAGATACTTGGAATGGTATGTAAATCGTCATGGTGAACAGTTGAAACGATTGTCTTCAGCTGTATTTGATTACATTCATCGTTCTTCCGGACGCTCTGCTGAATTGGGTGTTATGAACACCAACTACTTGAACATGGAAGACATTCTAAATATAGAAATGTTATCAGAAGACAAAGACGAAAGGGACCAAGATATGGAAGGGAGTAGGAAAAGGAATAAATTGCTTCCCCCACCACACACCTAGTTGAGGGTATATATAGGAGTTGTACACCTACACCTAGTCACTCTGATTTGAAGACTCACACAGAAAACACCATTACAATGAACACCGACTTGAGAATAATTATGTTTCAAATTAGATTGTTAAGATCAGTATGGTGTTCCAGTGATGAGGAGAAACTTTCAGAAATGAGTCAAATTGCAGAAAAAGTGGAGGAATTAAAGTTTAAAAAGAAATTTACAGAGACAGTTGAAAAAAGTTTTGGAGTACATTTTACTGAATGTATATTTGTCAAACAAATTTGGAGAATTCCATCCGAATGTCATTGTTCCGAAATCAAGCTTTCTGAAGAAAGATTTATAAGACTTTTTAAAAGCTTGTTTTGGAAACCTAGTGAACGGGACACTTACAACAGACTGCTTGATATGCTGTATGGAGAGGATGACAACACATTACCGGAGATGGAATATCCAGTAGTAGATCTCACAGCTCCGTTAACTGAAGAAACAGAGATAAACTGAACGAGAGTAGTCAACACTGCGGTTTAGTTTTAAGATTTACTTTTGTAACATATGTATTTGTGAAATATTTATTTGTAAATAAAGTTGGAAAAAAGAAAAAAAGAAAAAAAAGAGAGAGAAAAAACTTCTTGCACAGAACAATTTCTGGAAATAGAAATTGTTCTGTGCAAGACGTTTTTTTTAAAAACACTCCTCGTGACCTTGAAATCTGTGACGTAATACTAAAGTGCGGGAGCTGACGTCATCACCTATTATATCTGTTCCTTAATTTTTAAATAAAACGTGTATTGCGGGTTGTCTAGAGTGTTAAGTAGGGATTTGAGGTTGCCTAATGATTAGGTATTTTTATCGGAAGTATAGGTAGGTAACGATGTATGTTAAAGGAAGCCGTAGATGAGTACAAGAAGGTAAGAGCGCATGTTAACAGTGTATTAAACAAAATATTGAGAAAAATTAAATAAAAAGTTAATTTAAATAGGTAGACTAACAGTGAATGTCAAATTATAAACAGATAATATAAAAAGAATTGCCCCTTCATTATTGTATAAATAATTAATTAAAAACGTGTATTGGTAAGAGCGCATGTTGACAGTGTATTTATTAAACATTCAGAACAATTAAATTCAAAATTAATTTAAATAGGTAGGCTAACAGTACGTGTGAGAAAGATTACGTGTGAGGGAGGCAACCAATCAGAGCGTAGCATTTGGGTGTGCGCCAGACCGGTAGCCGACGGGTGAAGAGCGTACGAAGGTAGCCGACAGTCGCCGGAAGTACATGTATAAAAGACCACCATCTTTTTACATTTTATATAGTATAACGGAGGAAAGGTTAGGTTAGGAGTGTATTTTATATAGTATAAGAAGGGAAAGGCTGTCATCTTTGATCTGGTCACGTGACCGCTCTCGACCAATCAGAGGGCAGAAAAGTGAGGATGATTCACCCATATATTATCTACTAACAGGAAAACAGAAAAACAGGAAATCAGAAAAACAGAAAAACATGAAAAACAGAAAAACAGAAAAACAGGAAAACAGAAAAACAGGAAAACAGAAAAACAGGAAACAGAAAAACAGAAAAACAGGAAAACAGAAATACATAAAAACATAAAATATAAAAACAGAAAATAACCAGAGGGGATTCCGTAAGAAGATGGATGAGAGCACAAGAGTGCAGGAGGTAGCAAATAGAAGAAGAAGGTCGGCTTTAGCGTCAGAAACGCATTCACTTTCCGCAGCGGGGAAAGGAATGCGCGTCAAAGTCTGTCCCATAGAGTATAGATTTACTATAGAGTATAAGAGGAAATAATGCATTTTATATAGTATAACAAGGCTAATAGTGTATTTTATATAGTATAACAAGGGAATTTGGAGGGAAATGTGAGGTTAGGAAAAGTGAGGTTAGAAAATTTGGCGGGAAACATGGGCGCCGCCATCTTGGATGACGTCACAAAAAATGGACCAATCGGAGTATAGATTTACTATAGAGTATAAGAGAAAATAATGCATTTTATATAGTATAACTCTTTTGTTAGTTCCTTAGTATGATTGATCCATGTTTTTAACCCGGGTTTTATTAACCCACGTTGATTTAACCCAGATTTTATTAACCCACGTTGTGTTAGCCCGGGTTTTATTAACCCACGTTGATTTAACCCGGGCTTTAATAACCCACGTTGTGTTAACCCGGGTTTTATTAACCCACGTTGATTTAACCCGGGCTTTAATAACCCACGTTGTGTTAACCCGGGTTAGCCCAACCCAGACTGTAAATAGAGTGCATTTTGGCTAAGAGTACATTTTATATAGTATAACGAGGCTAATAGTGTATTTTATATAGTAGAACAAGGGAATTTGGGGGAAATTTGGTAATTTGAGGGAATTTTTGGGAGGGAAAATTCCCAACAGGTTGGCAGGACTGGGGGCCGCCATCTTGGATCCGGCAGGTGGCTTCCCCACTCTCCGAAACAATCAATAACGTTTGGATCCGGCAGGTGGCCGCCGCCATCAAAATCAATCAAAATCAAATCAAAGTCAATCAAAATCAAATCAAAGTCAATCAAAATCAAATCAAAGTCAATCAAAATCAAATCAAAGCCCACTAAAAATCGATTAAGGTCAATCAAAATCAAATCAAAGCCCACTAAAAATCGATTAAGGTCAATCAAAATCAAATCAAAGCCCATTAAAAATCAATCAAAATCAAATCAAAGTCAATCAAAATCAAATCAAAGCCAATCAAAATCAAATCACAGCCCATTAAAAATCGATTAAGGTCACGTGACCTTCCCCCACCCTCGACTCTTCATTGGGCGAAAAGCTCTTCATGGGGCGGCGTGAACTTCCCATTATACATCTACTAGTATTGGTTATGGGAAAAATTTGCCTGTTGTGTTGTCATCAGCAGCCCAGCTAATGCCTGTCTAAACCACACTAAATCACAGATCATAGTCTATTGAGGGATCAAAGTTCCAAACACATTTCCAGTCGAAGAGTTCCAAAAGGAAATTCCAAATAGTGAAACTTCCAAAATATAATTGATAAAAATCACATCAGTGCCCAATGTAAATAATCATATTTTTAAATGTACTTTCAAAGATATTTTTAAAATCTATAACATTTAGCATTGAATCATTCAGACTAGTCTTTTGTCTCTGTACCAACGATGACATCCTAGTGATTAGCACTTTGCGTTCAAATACCGGGAAGTCAACTTGCCAAAGGAGCATGAACCGCTGTTCCTCAACAAAGGTAAGTTAAAAATGCCACTGCTGTAGATGGATTATAACAAATTTGAGATCTACCCAAACTTAAGATCTAGTATATTTAGATATATCATCACTAGGAGTCTTAAATATAGCGGTTCATGGATATGAATCTTACATTGTTGATACTTTTGATATACTGTACATATATAAATTACATATTGTATACCAAAATATACGAAAGCTCTTTATATCATCATATACAGTATACAGGGTGGGAAAAAATAAGAAAAGCTTTCAACACTTTTTATGACTTTACTAATAAAAGTTAAATATTGTACATCATCATGCTTACAAAGAACACACTTTTTGACGCCATTAGCGACATTTCATCTCTTCAGGGGACGGTCCAAGTGGTGCTGAACGAAAATCTTTAATGTAAGCCTAGGTCGAGTTTGGGTATCAATTAAAGTTCTATTCAAAAGAAAATAATTGCCGTAAACCGGATTTCAAAAGGTCCTTTATAGAGTAGTGGTAATTTGAATTTAAAAGTAACTAATTTGAACAATATTATTTCTACGCTATTTAAATAGTTTAAGTAAATTATTCTGATAAAAATAATACTTTGTGGAACACAATAACTTTTTTTTTAATCATCAAATTGTCTATAAAAAAAATAATTTTATGATTTTTTTAGTTATTGTGTTCCATAAAGTATAATTTTTGATCAGAGTAATTTACGTCAAATCGTTAAATAGAGGAGAAATAATATTGTTCAAATTGGTTACTTTGAAATTCAAATGACCGCTACTCTGGAAAGGTAAACCTTTCGAAGTCCGGTTTGCGGCAATTATTTTCTATTGAATGGACCTTTAATTTGTTACCAAACTCGACCTAGGCTTACATTAAAGATTTTTCCTTAACTCGACCTAGGCTTACCTAAAAAGATGAAATGTTGCTAATAGCGTAAAAGTATTTTTTTTTTTTTTTTTTTTGTAACCATGACGATGTACAAGATTTAACTTTTATCAGTGAAGTCATAGAAAAGTTGTGAAATCGTTTCCATATTTTTTTCAACCCTGTATATTATATATACTGTAGTTATATGTCGGTTCTTTGAGTAGCTTTCACGGTCCTAATGATAAATTATAGCAATTTCCTTTTAAATTTGACTTTAGAAAAAATTGATGATTCCAAATATTCACAGTATTGTTAAGTGATCAATAGTATTGCAAAGTGATCAATAAGTATTGGTAAATGATCAATACGTATTGCTAAATGATCAATGCGTATAGCTAAGTGATCAATACGTATTGCTAAGTGATCAATAAGTATTGCTAAGTGATCAATAAGTATTGGTAAATGATCAATACGTATTGCTAAATGATCAATACGTATTGCTACATGATCAATGCGTATTGGTAAATGATCAATACGTATTGCTAAATGATCAATGCGTATAGCTAAGTGATCAATACGTATTGCTAAGTGATCAATAAGTATTGCTAAGTGATCAATAAGTATTGGTAAATGATCAATACGTATTGCTAAATGATCAATACGTATTGCTAAATGATCAATGCGTATTGCTACATGATCAATACGAATTGCTAAGTGATCAATAAGTATTGCTAAGTGATCAATACGTATTGCTAAGTGATCAATACGTATTGCTAAGTGATCAATACGTATTGCTAAGTGATCAATAAGTATTGGTAAATGATCAATACGTATTGCTAAGTGATCAATACGTATTGCTAAGTGATCAATAAGTATTGCTAAGTGATCAATAAGTATTGGTAAATGATCAATACGTATTGCTACATGATCAATACGTATTGCTAAGTGATCAATAAGTATTGCTAAGTGATCAATAAGTATTGGTAAATGATCAATACGTATTGCTACATGATCAATACGTATTGCTAAGTGATCAATAAGTATTGGTAAGTGATCAATAAGTATTGGTAAATGATCAATACGTATTGCCACATGATCAATACGTATTGCTAAATGATCAATACCTATTGCTACATGATCAATACGTATTGCTAAGTGATCAATAATTATTGGTAAGTGATCAATACGTATTGCTAAATGATCAATACGTATTGGTAAGTGATCAATACGTATTGCTAAGTGATCAATAAGTATTGCTAAGTGATCAATAAGTATTGGTAAATGATCAATACGTATTGCTAAGTGATCAATAAGTATTGGTAAGTGATCAATACGTATTGCTAAATGATCAATACGTATTGGTAAGTGATCAATAAGTATTGGTAAGTGATCAATACGTATTGCTAAGTGATCAATAAGTATTGGTAAGTGATCAATAAGTATTGCTAAATGATCAATACGTATTGCTAAGTGATCAATAAGTATTGGTAAGTGATCAATAAGTATTGCTCAATGATCAATACGTATTGCTAAGTGATCAATAAGTATTGCTAAATGATCAATAAGTATTGCTAAGTGATCAATAAGTATTGGTAAATGATCAATACGTATTGCTACATGATCAATACGTATTGCTAAGTGATCAATAAGTATTGGTAAGTGATCAATAAGTATTGGTAAATGATCAATACGTATTGCCACATGATCAATACGTATTGCTAAATGATCAATACCTATTGCTACATGATCAATACGTATTGCTAAGTGATCAATAATTATTGGTAAGTGATCAATACGTATTGCTAAATGATCAATACGTATTGGTAAGTGATCAATACGTATTGCTAAGTGATCAATAAGTATTGCTAAGTGATCAATAAGTATTGGTAAATGATCAATACGTATTGCTAAGTGATCAATAAGTATTGGTAAGTGATCAATACGTATTGCTAAATGATCAATACGTATTGGTAAGTGATCAATAAGTATTGGTAAATGATCAATACGTATTGCTAAGTGATCAATAAGTATTGGTTAGTGATCAATAAGTATTGCTAAATGATCAATACGTATTGCTAAGTGATCAATAAGTATTGGTAAGTGATCAATACGTATTGCTAAATGATCAATAAGTATTGGTAAGTGATCATTACGTATTGCTAAGTGATCAATAAGTATTGGTAAGTGATCAATACGTATTACTAAGTGATCAATAAGTATTACTAAGTGATCAATACGTATTGCTAAATGATCAATACGTATTGCTAAGTGATCAATAAGTATTGGTAAGTGATTAATAAGTATTGGTAAGTGATCAATACGTATTGCTAAATGGTCAATATGTATTGGTAAGTGATCAATACGTATTGCTAAATGATCAATAAGTATTGGTAAGTGACCAATAAGTATTGCTAAATGATCAATAAGTATTAGTAAGTGATCAATAAGTATTGCTAAATGATCAATAAGTATTGGTAAGTGATCAATACGTATTGCTAAATGATCAATAAGTATTGGTAAGTGATCAATAAGTATTGCTAAATGATCAATAAGTATTGGTAAGTGATCAATAAGTATTGCTAAATGATCAATAAGTATTGCTAAATGATCAATAAGTATTGCTAAATGATCAATAAGTATTGCTAAATGATCAATAAGTATTGGTAAGTGATCAATAAGTATTGCTAAATGATCAATAAGTATTGGTAAGTGATCAATAAGTATTGCTAAATGATCAATAAGTATTGGTAAGTGATCAATAAGTATTGCTAAATGATCAATAAGTATTGGTAAGTGATCAATAAGTATTGCTAAATGATCAATAAGTATTGGTAAGTGATCAATAAGTATTGCTAAATGATCAATAAGTATTGGTAAGTGATCAATAAGTATTGCTAAATGATCAATAAGTATTGGTAAGTGATCAATAAGTATTGCTAAATGATTAATAAATATTGGTAAGTGATCAATACGTAGTCCCAGGGACATTTTAGAAATTTGATGGTACATGACACAAAACATATAACATAGTATTTTTACACTCTGAGCATATTTTAACTATTCTGATGTGATTAATTGTTTAGTATGGCTTTTAAACATTTTGGGTAAGTATATGTTCAATACAAGCGTACATGGTATGGAGCCAAGGGAAGCGTGTGGTTGCATGAAATACGTAAGGATGTAGGAATAGTGCATTGTTGGGGTTTGGTTTTAGCAAAACATTTTTGTAGCATTGTATACAGTTTTCATTTTATTAAAATATATTTTGATATAGTTCAAACCGGCGAACATCAAATTAAAAAAACTAAAGAAATACAAATATTAAGTTGATTAAATGCGATGTACCACGTTTAACATTTTCAGACCAGACTGGAAAAAAAAAAATGAGGGACTGACAATCGACTAAGGGACTGACAATCGACAGAGAGACTGACAATCGACTGAGGGACTGACAATTGCCAGAGGGACTGACAATCGACTGAGGGACTGACAATCAACAGAGGGACTGACAATCGACAGAGGGACTGACAATCAACAGAGGGACTGACAATCGAAATTTGCCACATGTCAACGATCTCGGAGAGAAATATAAAAAAGAGCATGAGCTTCGATATAAGAAGATACAAAGATACTAGTAATCATATGAATTCTTAAAACAAAGCCATACAACCAATTTGTTTTTATACACAACATGGTTTCTAAGAAATTGAAGTTCTAAAAAGTGCACTTGCTCGATTTATATAATCTATTTATATATTGGCTGACTAATAAAAAATAATCGACGTCTTATTCATGTCAATGAATAATCCCAGGATATAAAATAAGACGATAAAAATTAAGACAATTTTAAAGCGTGTTAAAAATTTCAGAAATTGTACAATACAACCAAATTGCTTAAATCAACTGTAATTTATACCGTACTAAAAATTAAACAAATATCATTATTTTATTTGTTCGGCATTCACAGTCGTATGTGGCGGATCCCCGCCATACTTACCCACAAATGAGACACGAGCACAGGACACGAGACGAATACGTAATTACATTTCACATTTGGAACACGTCCGTGATACAGATACGCGGCGGCAGTCCCGACGGCACGCACTCCAACAATACCAGGATACACCCAACTCAGATTTGAAAAGTACTACATTTTAACAGTAAAAATAATACTATTTACCTCATTTTAAGTATTTCTTTATTGAACTGAAAATTATAAAATCATTAAAAGAAGTACTTTGAAAAGAGAATATGCCTATTCTTAAACTGATAACAATAACAGTTACATTTTTTGCAACATTATTAATTCTTATTAAAAAAAAAAAAAAAAAAAAAAAAACATTAATAAGACATCAAGTTTCTTTTATAAAATAAACAGCTGACTAAAGTTATGTTTTGTAAGGCAAGTTTGTATTTATTGAAATCATACTTTTTAATCTTAGGTTTAGAATATCTTAAACAAAATGTACATTAAAAGCCTATTTCCAACTATGTTTCAAGTTTGAAAACAATCCAGAAAAGTGTTACCTGTCAATAAATACATGTTCAACTAAAACAGATACTATGTTTTAAATGCTTGTTTAATTTGGTTATAAATATTAACTATGTTTTTATTAGATTTCTATATCTAAGGTACGATAGATATAGAAACACACACTAGATAGATATACACGCTGCGAATATAAACGATACTACATTAGTAAAAGTGGACTAGTATTCGTAAAGATATTTTTAGTGCACATTCCTCTGCCACAGGCTTGATTGGTTTTGTCCTATTACCGCACCTGTGTAGACTATAGAACAATAAAACTCTTGAGGGAAAACAGAAAAATGTCTTGGCAAAATCAAGGTTTACCTTTGAATCATCCTGAAGTAGATAGAGGCTAAAATCTCGAAACAGCTATTAGTGCTTGTTTATAATTTCCTTCACTCGTTCCTTCTTCTTACTTGTATTGTTTGATGTTCTTTATGACAGTTGCTGGGAACGCCATTAGAAGAACCTTATCGGGTAAGTAAAGTGAATGGACTTTTCCCAAGCGTTCTTTGCTGCAATTAGAAAGCGTAATTGGCGTAATTATTGAGGAAACAATTGAAGCAAGCATACGACTCACGGTCAGTTCTAGAGGGGCGTACTATGATACATGGTCAGTTCTAGAGGGCGTACTATGATACATGATCAGTTACAGTCAGTACGATTATTCATGGTTAGTTCTTAAAGGGCGTACTATGATTCATGATCAGTTACAGAGAGGCGTACTATTCATGGTCATTTCTTGAGGGACATACTACGATTCATGGTCTGTTCTAGAGGAGCGTACTATGATTTATAGTTAGTTATAGATGGGCGTATGATGATTCATAGTCAGTTACAGAGGGGCGTACTATTATTCATGGTAATTTCTTGAGTGATATACTACGATTCATGGTCAATTCAAGAGAGGCGTAATATGATTCATGATCAATTCCAGTGAGGCGTACTATGATTCATGATCAGTTACAGTCAGTACGATTATTCATGGTTAGTTCTTAACGGGCGTACTATGATTCGTGGTCATTTCTTGAGGGACATACAGACCATACATTTATGGTCTGTTCTAGAGGAGCGTACTATAATTTATAGTAAATTATATAGGGGCGTACGATATTCATGGTCTGTTCTAGAGAGGTGTACTATGATTCATGATCAGTTCCAGAGAGACGTACTATGATTCATAGTCATTTCTTGAGGGACATACTACGATTCATGGTCTGTTGAAGAGGACCGTATTATGATTTACAGTCAGTTATAGTCAGTACAATTATTCATGGTTAGTTCTTAAAAGGCGTACTATGATTCATGATCAGTTCCAGAGAGGCGTAATATGATTTATGGTCAGTTTTAGAGGGGTGTAACTATGATTCATGGCCAGTTCTTTGAGAGCGTACTAAGATTAATGGTCAGTACAATTTCACGTAGTTTGAATCATCAGGTGAACAAGTTCCCTCGTCAATTGCATTGATGTATAAACAATACATTGATTGTCAAGCGTTTATCATTAGATAATCAAGACGTTTCTATATAAAATAATATTTATATTATATTATTACCACATTAAGACATTTTTACTTTCTAATAAGCATTTATACATTTACAAACGAACTTTCATATTTCGAATATCAAAAGAACTCATTATTCCTTCAAGATACGTATAGTTCGAGATATGAATAGTTCGTGTTACGGTGGTTTGTTTTTAAGCAATTCGACACAGATGTAAACGAGATATAGAGGTCAATTAAATAAAATACGAGCTATAGAGGTTAAAACTACATTTTAATTCCCTACAACTAACAACAATCTAGCCTATAACTAGGTACAGTACATTCTGTAAAAGCATACATATTCTATAGCAAAATAAAACTAAATATGGAAAGAAAAATTAATGTGATGTCTATTGACAAACTTAAAAATGATAATAACACGTGAGTAAATTATGTTTTCTATGGCAAGCACACCATAAATTAAATTCAGCAACCCCTCATTTACTATCTTGATTATCTTTAACTTTTCGCCGATAGTCAAAGTTTTGTTCATCCTTCGAGCACTCATCGTCACTCACATGAACACAAACACAAGAAAAACACAGGAGTGGTTGTAGCGTGTGACTAGAGAAAAAATACAAGAGTGGTTGTAGCGTGTGACTAGCAGAAAAAACACAAGAGTGGTTGTAGCGTGTGACTATCAGAAAAAATACAAGAGTGGTTGTAGCGTGTAGCTAGCAGAAAAAAAACACAAGAGTGGTTGTAGCGTGTGAATAGCAGAAAAAACACAAGAGTGGTTGTAGCATGTGACTAGTAGAAAAGAACGCAACAGTGGTTGTAGCGTGTGACTAATAGAAAAAACGTAAGAGTGGTTGTAGCGTGTGACTAGTAGAAAAGAACGCAACAGTGGTTGTAGCGTGTGACTAATAGAAAAAACGTAAGAGTGGTTGTAGCGTGTGACTAGCAGAAAAAACACAAGAGTGGTTGTAGCGTGTGACTTGTAGAAAAAACATAAGAGTGGTTGTAACGTGTGACTAGCAGAAATAACAGAAGAGTGGTTGTAGCGTGTGACTAGCAGAAAAGAACACAAGAGTGGTTGTAGCGTGTGACTAGTAGAAAAAACACACGAGTGGTTGTAGCGTGTGACTAGCAGAAATGGTAACACAAGAGCGGTTGTAGCGTGTGACTAGCAGAAAAAACACATGAGTGATTGTAGCGTGTGACTAGTAGAAAAAACACAAGAGTGGTTGTAGCGTGTGGCTAGCAGAAAAAAATACAAAAGTGGTTGTAGCATGTGACTAGCAGAAAAAACATAAGAGTGGTTGTGGCGTGGGACTAGTAGAAAAACACAAGAGTGGTTGTAGCGTGTGAATAGTAAAAAAAATCGCAGTGGTTGTAGGCGGACAGATGCGTCTCTAACTCTTTTTTGTATTTTACGGTTTTCAAATAATCCGAGGTAGGGCCCAAAAAATTCGAGTTATAGAGGTAAATTACTAATTTTGGAGGTCAATTTTAAAGAGTTGTACTTAAATATTGGACGAGTTATAGAGGTAAATTATCCTTTTGTTCGACTAAGAGGTCAAATTTTCCTAGAAGATTTTTTCGAGTTAGGAACAGTAGTTTTATTCGATATATGCAAGTTTTCTCAAGGGGATTAATAAAAACTCGATTTATGGAGACTTCGAGTTAAACGAGTTCGAGTTATCAAAGTTTGACTGTACATTGAAAAACAGGAATGAATATAACTCTTTTCATTAAATATCCCTAAGGAAGCATTAATCTATATTTCCAATAGTTCTATATTATTGAAAGACTCTAGAAATATAATATAATAGGGTAAAAAAATGAAACATGTTGCTCTAATGATTAAATTCCTGGCAAACTGAACTGCCTTGAATGCTGGACGTCAACAGCGTAACTCGGCATTGACACTAAAATACCTAACTGACGACACGACATGAACACACTATATAGTCCAGAGCAATCTGTAAAATTTCTTGAAAAAATTCGCGGCAGCAATTTTACTGCATGAATGTGGGGAGGTGGTCATTAGTAGTGTAAATTCAAAATGGCAATCAAATTCGACCGGTGCGTTAGCCGCCATTGTGATTTAAAGTCAAACTCGTTTTTTCTCGATACTTCGTTTTTTAAGTTGTAGGGACTAAAGTTGTTTTAAAAGAATTTTCTGCAACTTAAATTATTATCATTTTTATCGTGCGATCCACATTTTTCTAGTTAGAAACAAAATACCACGTGAAGTATAATAGTTGATTATAACAGTTCTTCACCGATAAAATGACACTTCAGGTGTTACGATACGATCATAATTACGGACTGAATCGCTGAAATGGAAAGCCATGTTATTGCGAAACGGACTCCG
>JAQJVL010009414.1:0-16125 GCA_035578905.1 Stictocephala bisonia
TTTAAAACCCAGTTTCGTCCTCTGCTAAAGGATAGAGATGTTCGAAATTTGTTATTAAATTTGATATTTAGTTGATTTTGGTAATGATTTAAATTATGAGTTAAGTAGTTCAATTATTATTCCCTCACACGTTAGTTAAAACAATCGAATAATATTGAATTACGAACCATATTTAGACTCTATGTAGCATTCACTTTAAGATATCAAATAAAGTCCCCTCTATTTTACAAACTATCCCATTATTTTAACCTAATACCCTAAATAATTACTTCATAGATAAAAATTGCTGTTATTTATTGTAAATTAACTACAAGACTTTAATAAGTTACAAGGGTATCAAAATAAAATTTGATACACATTTAATTTCAGACTTGTTATTCACCATTTGCATACTTACGTCTTCTATTGAGAAGATTTTTGTATGTAAGTGTATGAATATAGAATGAAAAAATAATACTTTATTTCCTCTAATATATTACAATAGGCTATAGATGTGAAATTTTCTATACATTTAATTTCAGACTTCCATTAGGAGCTTACGCACAAGAGCCTTAAGTAAACTCTTAATTTAATATGTTAAACACATTATAGCTTGCAGTTCTGTAAATATTAAATGGATAAAAATGTTTAATTTATCCAAGAAAGGATCTTCATACATGTCTAAACTATTGTAATATACCACGATTAAATATAAATGGAACTTTAAGATAAAAATATGTTTTTCTACTTTGTAAAGATAATTTCTCTTATTAATTAATTGAGTAAATAAAACAACAATGAATCCATTAATACGAGCCTTTTCTCATAATTTCAACATAAATATTAAAAACACGTATTGAAAAAACCGAACTTTCAAATAACTTAAAAAACTTGTGTGGTCAAGATAACTTCATTATTATAGATTTTGTATTTTATTTTTTTATTTTATTTTATTTTAATTTTTTTATATATAAGATATATTAAACCTTTATCGCAAGAAAAAGTTATACCTTGTTACTGTTTTACTCATTAAATAAAATATAAACTCATTGGCTCACTTTGAACGGAAAAAACAATATAAAAATGGAATAATAATACAATATAGATGTTAAATTCAATATACATTTCGTTTCAGCATACTTGGGATTAACGATTAACGATTAAATTTAATCGTTACTTTTTCTATTAACTTTTTAACTTATTCGTTAGTTTTGGTAATGTTTAACTAGTTGAAATTTTGGCTGACGGTTAAAGTAACTCAGTTAGTTTTTCAAATGTAATAAAAGGTCCCATTTGGTCCGAGGAATGTGGACTGGGGAGAAAGTATTTAAAACTCAGGTCAAAGACCGATTGTTTTCCTCATCCCCCAATTGTTACCGAAAAGGAAGATCACTGTTTTGAAGACGCACATTTTACTGCCTTATAAACAAAAAACGTTCAGTGGTGTTGACCCACCCACCCACCCATACACGTCCAGTGGTATTGACCCACCCACCCACCCATACACGTCCAGTGGTATTGACCCACCCACCAATACACGTCCAGTGGTATTGACCCATCCACCCACCCATACACGTCCAGTGGTATTGACCAAACGGGTATACCATTGTTGTGGGACTGACTTAAGTCCCTGGGGTGATCATTTCACTTGACTAGTTTATGTTTAGGGATAAAGTTAAGATAGTCATTTAGTTATCTTGTTTTAAATAAACGTGTTGGGGCTAAGCTTGTTTATCTTTCATAAACTCTAATACTGTAATTTTACCTGTTTACCCATCTATCTGTATAATTAATTAGGAAAATCAGTTGCATTTTGACGTTAATGCTGTCAATACTTGATTAATTGATAATTACATATCTACAAATTCTTAAACATATAATAAACGTAATTGCTTATCGAAAATAGTATGAATAGATCTGCTTTCACTCACTTATAGAGTGAGTATATTTTGTTCAGTTTTTGTTTACGCTAAACGGCCCATACTTTCTTATCTGTGAACCTTCCTTATCATCTCCAGCCTGATAAAAATCACCTGAAGTCAACATGTCAATATATTATTTGGCCTTTCTTATTATCTGCGCCAATTAAAAAAAAAATGTCTTGCTATCGTGAATTTCCTATAAGATAGCTATTGTGTTTTTAAAGTATAGCTTAGAAATGTAAAACTTTAATTTCAAAGACTTATGTCAGTTTTTGTTAATAATTTTAGAAATTATATATTTAATGTTTAAGATTTCGAACAGTTATATAACAAAAATTACTGTAGAAATTGCTATAGTCTAATTAACAGTATTATAAATAGGCCTGTTTATGTAAGATATTATAAATAATAAAAGATAATACAGTTTAAGTATTTGTTTATGTATATTTTACTGTACCAAAACTTACTTTTAACTTTTAATTTCAGTTAATTTTCTAATAATTTAACTTTAATCAGTCATTTTCAATTCATCCTAACTTTTAACTTCAATTAGTTACTTTTTTAGAGTATTAACGTTAACTTTATTCAGTTAAAAAAATCATTAACTTTCCCAAGTAGGCGTTACAGATATGCAAATCGTTCTTTTACTCTTGTATCCTTATATGGTCTATGTTAAAGATGAAACGTTTCTTGTATATATGAAAACTCTATCCAAGTTATATTTTGTCAGTGTCTGTATATTGTGTAAAGCAGAGAACTGAGTAGCAGGCTTGTCAATTAGTTGAAAATCAAACCAATAAGACGTGTTTTTAATTTTTAACGACAAGTTGTTTTTTAACAACTCTGCGTCCCTTAATTTCACTGGTTGTTAGACTTTAAATAAAATATCCTTTCTATAAAACAGTCAAACTCCATTAGCAACAATATTACATTGGTTGCCTTCTCATATCTAATACTTTCTATTGGTTTCTCTTAAAATGAGTTGTGATAGTATATACTATAATTTATGTTATGTTTAAATAATTTGTATAAATCAGAGTGTACCAAATCAGCTGTTTAAGTATGTACTTCTTTAGTTTACTTATCCCCTATATTCGGTTTAGTGATAGAAATGAAAATGATATAAAAGCTAATTAAACTTAGCTAAGTGTGTTAATTTGGTGTTTTTATAAATGTATTTTTACTAGTATCCGATTTATAGATTTCTAAAGAGATGACAATTACCAATTGGAGTCATTTCTTAGGTCAATTTTAAATTCTAGTACAACTTATAAGTGTTTTCCTTAATATCATTTTCATTACATCTACTAAAAGGAAATCACTTATAAGTAATATCTACTTTATAGATTCACAATGTAACCCTATCACCATTAAACAGGATCACCATTAAAGTTTACTTTTTATACCTCCTGTAATATACCTCCTGTAATATACATAAGTCCGTAATTTAACATAGTACATAATATGATAAAACAGTTGTTTATTCATATCCGATTATTTACAAAATGGGTAGATGAAAATAAAAATTACTTAAAATTAATTATCTACATTCTTCATAGGTCAGACTAACGTATTATTGTCAGCCGAGCAGAACGAAAGAAGGATAGACTCAAATCAAACCATTTACTTATCGAATGAAAAAATAAACTTAGCATTACAAGATGTATAACGATGCACACTGTGACTCTACAATAAAAACCATCTAGTGGGAAACCTACACTGACTCGATGACCCCAAGAATGTGAATTATTACAAGATATGAATGAATCAATCGATGTCTTGTAAATGGTCAACTAAATTGGTTTGGGATAAAAAATTAAGGTATTATACAAATTATACACTTCTGAGGCCTCAAATAGGATGTATAATTAAAGAGCTACAAATAAAATTCTAGTCTAATATGTTTCACATTTTAGAGCTTGCAGTTCTGTAAATCTAGCTATGTATTAAATGAACGAAACATTTTTATTTCTCAAAGAGAGGATCCTTATACGTATTCAACTACTCAATTAAAACTTAGTGAAACGATTTAAATATGAATGACACTCAGTGTAAAGCAGGATTTTTTTTCCTAATTTGTACAGATAATTAAACAGATAAAACAACAATTTTATAATTCCGTTAATAAAAGTTAACGGAACATTCACATAGTGCATTGAATGTTACATAGTATGCTACTAGTTCATAAAATGGTCTTTTGCTTATGACTGATTTCAAGTGTATAATTTATTTTGGTAAACATGATAAAACAAATATGTTTTCCTACATTAGCCAAACTATCATCATGTACTATAACAATTTCCTATTTTCGCCCACCTTCGGCTACCTTTTACGTGCGTGTACTGTAACAAATGCATACTATTTACGTAGACCAGCTTCATACATTTGCTATAAAAAAGGAAAAAAACTTACTTTCATTATCGATTCTGTGGACTCCCTCCCTTACCTCACTTCCTATCCACGTTCCTATCTTTAATTGGGTCCCATCAACCCCACTACACTCTTATACATAACGATACAAACCTCACTTCCTTTCCTCACTCCTTCCTACAGCGCCAATTATTAACACTCAAGCACTTATACCACAGAATATAGACATAATACACTACCGTTTCACAACACGTATTTCACTTACTGTCTCTGCTCGGTGCACTGTGGACGGGCTTTAACGCTGTTATCACATCCACTTCCGTTCACGGGTTTTATCGCTGTTATCACATCCGTTCCTACAAGCATTGCTTTACATCTCGTATGTTGTCTTATATTTGCACAATGTCTTTTAAATCTGAGACCCATCCCCCCCACCAAAGCTGGAAAGCGTGCCCACTGGGGGATGGCTCAAAACAAATCGAGCGATGGGATCACGGGTGGCAGTTGGAGGGTCAAAATAACACTCGGCAGCTGAGCAAAACTAATTTTATTATCAAGAAAACCAAAAAATATTAACTAATCAAACTTGGCAGAAGGCCACAACAAAAGGAGGCAGAAGGCCGCAATATAAATTTTCACTTAAATAAATAATAACAAACACTAAAATTACCAAGATACTACACAATAATAACAAACGCTATAAATACCACAAACTCTACAAATACCCAAAATTTAACAATTAATCAACTGTATGGCCTATCTGCCGTCTAGCCTGAGACCCCCCAAAACGTAAGAAAATATTAAGCCCCAAATAAAAGTGAAAATTTAGAAAACTTTTGGATCACAACAATTAAACCGGCAATTTAGCCCGAATCCCTTGATTCCACCGGGCCAGGGAGTAAGCCGGAATCCCTGGGCAGCTCCGAATTAAACTAAAAGCACAATAATCCCCTTTTGGTGAAAGTTTAAAAAATTAAACAATTTAAAAAAAAATATAACACGGTACCGTTCTATTATCCCCTGACATCAATAATACCAAACACGAAATAAATAAATAAATAACTAAATCACTAGGCCTAAAGCATAAAAATAAATAACAACACAATTTAACAATAGGGACCTAACAAATATAAACTCTAAAATATCTAACAACAAAATAAACTAAATAACAAGGAATATAAATATAAATATAAATAAATATTAACATCCAAAAAGTTCCTTTTGTTTGTCTTTTAAGTTTTTTTTTCCTTTTAATAAAAAAATACATATATAGGTCCCCATGGCTGTGTTGCCCACTTTGTCCCATCAGTTTTAGGCCTAGGCACAAATTAAACAGTTCCACAAACTTTTTTTTTCTTCTTTTGTTTTTATATACTTCTTTGTTTTTTTTTTTATAAATCACCCCCAGCTCAGCCGCCGGGAAAAGATGGAAAGAACTGACCTGAGGACTGAAGACTTTTACCACCAAAGATGTAGGGCGGGTAGCGGGCAACTCCAGGCTCCAACATGGTCCTCAGGCCAGGCTCGCAGTGGAGAAGATAGAACATTGCCCGGACGACCGGCTGAGGGTTGAAAGTCCCACTCAAGGACCCTGGAGTTTTAGTGTGTCTAGCTGGTCATAACGTAATTCTGCAGGCAGCACAAGACAACTGAACAGCCAGGCCAACCTGACCGAAGCTGCTGGAACCCGGAACGAAACGGAACTGGGCCACCGGCTACCAAAGGTACGCAAAACGCAGGGCAAAAACGAATCTCAGGCAGCCTGGCAGACAATGACGAAAAAAACGAAACTGTACCGGTCCAAGACCCGGTACAACCTCCCTCTGCAAACCTCAACACACCCAGGCAGGGGAGAACACTCGGTACCTCAGGGAACCAAGAGAAGACGAAGACCTCCAAAGAGTGGTGCTCCAAGGACGTCCAAGAGAATCTAAGAGGGGAAACCCCTCGAACAGGGAGCAAACTACCCTGACTGTCGGGCCCGACAAGAAAAGAGAGAAAGGAAGACTCTCTCAGAACAGCCACCTAGGGCGCAGAGGTGATCAATCTCTTTGCCCCAAGAAACCCCCAGGAACACCAACTCCTGGACCAACCGTTCCCCGGAAAGCCTTAAGCTGGGACACATGGGCTTTCCTGAACACCCTGCCTGACTGGGGATCAACCAGCAGAGCAGTCACCGGTGACAAAAACCTGTCGATGCGGTGGGGACCAGACCACCGATAGCACAACTTTGCAGCTCTTCGTTCCGCGGCCGAACTGACCGGGTGAGCCTGACAAAGAACCAGATCTCCAACCTGAAAAGGGTTAGGAGTACGACCCTTATCATACCTCCTCCTCACTCTCTCTCTAGCACGTAGCAGGTTGCGCCGAGCAGCCCGCCACGTGGACACTACGTCAGTGGCACCTGGCGTAGGTAGAAGATCCTCTAGCCTCCACAAGTTGGACAAAGGGTTGTTAGGAGGGTAGCCATGTAGAATCTCGAAGGGAGTGGCATTGTGACTCTCATGCTTGGAAGAATTAAAAGCCAGCTGGAGCCAAGAGAGACTCTCATCCCAGGTGTTCTGCTTCTCAGCATGGAAGGAAATAAGGGCAGACCGAAGATTGCGGTTGAACCGCTCTGCATGAGAAGGCTGTGGGTAATACGGAGAGGTAGTCACATGCCTGATACCATTGCCAAAACAGAACCTACGAAACTCATGGGAGGTAAACTGGCTACCGTTGTCGGACACAAGAGTGGAAGGCACACCAAAGTGCTGGAAGAGTTGGGACTGGAGAGCACGGATGGTGAGCTTAGCCGTGGCACTCCGAAGTGGGAAAAGCCAAACGAACTTCGAGAAAGCATCCACACAAACAAGTAGGTAGGAGCTACCTGACTTGCTACGGGGAAAAGGACCCACGTAGTCGATGAACACCTTCTCAAAAGGACGCTCGGCCACCTCAGAAGATAACAACCCTAACCTTGCATTCTGACTAGGCTTGCTGAGCGAGCACAGATGACAAGCCCGCACTCTGCCAGCAACATCCCGGTCCATGCCCTTCCAGATGAAGTACCTACGAATCTTAGCGATGGTCTTATGAATGCCAAGATGACCGCCCACAAGAGAAGAGTGATAATACTGAAAGACCATCGGTACTAGATGACTAGGCAGCACTACACGGGGTTCACCCCTCTGTCGAGGACGGCAACAGAGTACCCCTTTGGACAGAAAATAGGGAGGGTGGGCACCTCCCTCTTGAAGCTCACCTAAGATGACTGACAGCTCAGGATCTTTCTGTTGATGGGACAGTAGGTCGTCAAAAGCCAGAGGAAAATCCAGAAGAACAGCACCACACTGAGCAACAGCCTCAGTCGGTGGATCACTGGGTTCGTGGTACATGCGGGACAGAGCATCCGCGATGACATTCTGGGTACCCCTAAGATGTTGAACTCGGAACTTAAAGGCAGAAATTTTGACCACCCAGCGACCAATTTTCCCGAGCTGTCGGGGATGGGCAAGAAGCCAAGATAGTGCCTGATTGTCAGTCTCCAGCAAGAACTCAGCGTGTTCCAAGAAACGCCGAAACTTGTCCGTACCAAAGACAACCGCCAGACACTCTAACTCATAGATGGAAGAAGCTTTCTGTTCCTGGTGAGACAACGTCCTCGAAGCAAAAGCGATGGGCTGCCTGACCCCATCAAACTCCTGAGAAAGAACAGCAGCAATGGCGGAGGAGGAGGCATCAGTCTGAAGAACAAATTCTCTGCTGAAATCAGGCATCCGCAGGACAGGAGGTTGCATGATAGCCTCCTTGAGAGCATCAAAGGCAGTCTGCTGAGCTTGGCCCCACACAAAAGGGACACCTTTCTTTCGCAGCTCGTTCAACGGGGCAGCAAGCTCGGCCACGTTAGGGATGAAGCGACGGTAAAAATTCACCATCCCCACAAAACGGGCAATCCCCTTGGCATCTCTGGGAGGAGGAAAATCCCGAATGCCCTGGGTCCTCGCAGGATCAATGCAGACGCCTCGAGAAGATATAAGATGACCCAGAAAAGAAATCTCAGGACGAGCAAAAGTGACTTTCTCTGGATTGACGGTAAGGCCAGCTGATTTGAGGCGACTAAGAACTTCCTCCAGATGTTGCATGTGTTCCCCGAAAGTCTCACTGTAGACAAGAAGATCGTCCAGGTAATTGAAAACAAACTTGAACTTCACATCATGGAAGATGGAATCAAGCAGACGAGTAAGAGTCTGGGCACCCACCGCAAGACCCATAGGAACCCTAGTGAACTGGTAAAGATTCCAGGGAACACAGAAGCTAGTCATAGGCCGTGATTCCTTCTTCAATGGAATCTGATGGTAGGCCTGGTTCAAATCAAACACACTGAAAAACTTAGCCTTACCGAACCAATCAAACGCAGAATGCAAATCAGGCAGAGGTACCGAGTCAATAGCGACCTTAGCGTTGAGCCTCCGATAATCCATCACAAGTCTAGACTTACCATTAGGCTTGGGCACAAGAAAAGCTGGACTGGCATAAGCAGAACGAGACGGTTCAATCACACCCTTGCTCAGAAGATCTTCAATCATAGCCCTCATAACCTCCATCTTTGGGGGAGCAAGTTTGTACGGATGACTTCTAACGGGCTGAGAATCGGTGAGGTGGATCTCATACTCCAGAAGAGAAGTGACCCCAAGCTCAGCCGTAAGCACATCAGGAAACCGCAAACACAGCCTCCTAATGGCCTCCGCCTGCTCAGGGGGGAGATGACCGACCGGATCCACCTTGGGTTGTTCGGGCTCACAACCCACCTCTCTGACTGCAGGAGGGCAGTCAGAATCCCCCACTAGAGGCACCAAAACTCGCCGATTAAACTTGAAAAATATCTGGCGCTTCTGGAGGTCAAGCACCATACCACTCTTAGAAATGAAGTCTGCCCCTAGGATACAAGAAACCGCCAGGTCCTTGGCAACAAGAAAACCCCACCTCCAGGAAAATCCCTCGATTTTAAAATGTAATGACGCCTTTAGAAGTATGGGTAGAGGAGTTTGGGATGCCGTCCAGCAAGTAATAGAAGAAGGCTCGGTGTGCCTGACAAGTCCTAAGGCGTCAAGGGACTCAAAAAGAGAAAGGCTGATGATACTGCATGCCGAACCAGAATCAAGAAGGGCTCGACACACCGTACCACCAAAAGATATAAAAACGCCAGGACACACCGAGGTGACCGCACTAAGTCCCAGGGAAGCCATGCCAGCAAGGCCCGAAAAATCCCCGACACTCCTGCTATGGGCACGTGTCAGAGGCAAATGGCCACGGTCAGTCGCAACAACGCGGGGAGCTACTGTGGAGGCAACCCCCCGCGCTGAGCGTTTCCCGCCCCACGACCTCGAGCACGTGGACAGTCACGTCGAATGTGACCAGGTTGGCCACAAGCAAAGCACACAACCGGAGGCCGAGAACTACGACCCTCCACTGGCTGACTCACACCTACAGACATAGCTGGTCGACGGGTGGGAAGAGCACGATGACTCTCAGAATCCCTCCCTTGCTGGTCTGAGAACTGCCCGCTGCGCGAAACAATGCACAGCTGATGCAGCTCCCGAAAAGTCGAAGGAACCCCAGCAAAAACCAATCTGCACCGTTCTTCGGGAGAAATGCCATCCAGGATGACACGAACGGTGTCAGCTTCAGAAAGGGTGAGGCGCAACGCTTGCCGAGCTTCCTTGACTGAAGAGACATAGGCTGCCAGAGACTCGCCCCTACCCTGCGACCGATAAAATCTGTCCATGACCATCCTCTCCCTGAGTCGAATGGGAAGAAACGATGAAAGTAACTCTCGATGGAACGAGTCCACCGAGGCATCACTGGCCAAGACAGAACTCAGCAACTCCCCAACGGGACCTCTGCAATAAGGGAACACCAGACGAAGCAAGTCCCCAGCCTGCATGCCGGGCATCTCACTAAGTCTGAGAAAGGCCACCAGAAACTTAAGAAGCTCCTCAGGATCCATCCCATCGATCACAGGGAGATTCTGGATCACGGGCGTGAGAGGGTTAGGCAGCTTGTGGTAGCTCAGCTGCAGAAGAGCAGGTGAACCCAAAGAAGTAGTAGGAACGGCAGCTGGAGCCGAACCACGAGCAACCTCAACGGAAACGCCTGCAGGCTCAGAAGGAACCTCAGGCACAGTGAGAGCCGTTGTCTCAGCCTGCGGCCTCGACACGTTAGGCGAAAGCGCAAAAGCAGGCCGCTGACCCAGACCCGTAGGAGTCGTGGACCCGGAGAGTGCCTGAAAAATCTCATCCAGCCTAGACACACTCTCCAAGATCCACGCCCTATCCGATGGTTCCAACCCCGGTGCCCGGTTGACCAGCCTTAAACGGGCAAGCAGATGCCCCAAACGTGCAAGGCGGCAGGCCCGGTCACGACCCACTGGAGGTTCCAACTGCAAATCCTCTAACACCCCTTCCCAATCTTCTACCTTCCGTTTACAAATCCCCAACTCATCACCAACCTCCAGCAGGTCAGACCAATCCACCGCCGTACCCGCGGACAACTGCTCCCGCAGCAACCTCCGGAGATTCAAAACATCCCCTTCCGGAGTCACACCCCGCGACCTCAATTCGAAAATCAACTCCTCCTTGACCAGGAGCGCAACATTCTGCAGATAGGCCATCTCGCAAAACAAAATTCTCAACAGTACACAAAAAACGACAACTCCAGGGTCCAAGACGAACTAAACCCTCAGCCTACCGAGCCACTGCCGACCACTCCAATCCACCCATGAAACCCATTCAACAAAGTAACCAAGCGGATTGCCTAGGTTTTTTTTTTTTTTTTTTTTTTTTTTTTTTTTAATAAAGTTAAATGATTTATTTGGTTTTTAATTGTTTTCCTTTTTAAATAATAATTTATTTGTTTATTTTTTTTTTTTTTTTTTTTTTTACAATACCAAGACACCTTGACGGTAGGTCGGCCAACCATGACCTACTAACTGGCAAACACCCACCGTCAACAACCAAGAAAGAATTTTTTTTTTTTTTTTTTTTTTTTTTTTTTTTTTTTTTTTTATAGGCAACCACGCTCTGCTACCAATTGAGACCCATCCCCCCCCCACCAAAGCTGGAAAGCGTGCCAACTGGGGGATGGCTCAAAACAAATCGAGCGATGGGATCACGGGTGGCAGTTGGAGGGTCAAAATAACACTCGGCAGCTGAGCAAAACTGATTTTATTTGCCAAATTTAAATAAATCAAAAACGGCAGAGGGTCACAACATAAATTTGCAATTAAATAAATAACAACAAACACTAAAATTACCAAGATACTACACAATAATAACAAACGCTATAAATACCACAAACTCTACAAATACCAAAATTTAACAATTAATCAACTGTATGGCCTATCTGCAGTTTTGGCCTGAGACACCCCAAAACGTAAGAAAATATTAAGCCCCAAATAAAAGTGAAAATTTAGAAAACTTTGGGATCACAACATTTAAACCGGCAATTTAGCCCGAATCCCTTGATTCCACCGGGCCAGGGAGTAAGCCGGAATCCCTGGGCAGCTCCGAATTAAACTAAAAGCACAATAATCCCCTTTTGGTGAAAGTTTAAAAAATTAAACAATTTAAAAAAAAAATATAACACGGTACCGTTCTATTATCCCCTGACATCAATAATACCAAACACGAAATAAATAAATAAATAACTAAATCACTAGGCCTAAAGCATAAAAATAAATAACAACACAATTTAACAATAGGGACCTAACAAATATAAACTCTAAAATATCTAACAACAAAATAAACTAAATAACAAGAAATATAAATATAAATAAATATTAACATCCAAAAAGTTCCTTTTGTTTGTCTTTTAAGTTTTTTTTTCCTTTTAATAAAAAAAAAACACATATATAGGTCCCCATGGCTGTGTTGCCCACTTTGTCCCATCAGTTTTAGGCCTAGGCACAAATTAAACAGTTCCACAAACTTTTTTTTCTTCTTTTGTTTTTATATACTTCTTTGTTTTTTTTATAAATCACCCCCAGCTCAGCCGCCGGGAAAAGATGGAAAGAACTGACCTGAGGACTGAAGACTTTTACCACCAAAGATGTAGGGCGGGTAGCGGGCAACTCCAGGCTCCAACATGGTCCTCAGGCCAGGCTCGCAGTGGAGAAGATAGAACATTGCCCGGACGACCGGCTGAGGGTTGAAAGTCCCACTCAAGGACCCTGGAGTTTTAGTGTGTCTAGCTGGTCATAACGTAATTCTGCAGGCAGCACAAGACAACTGAACAGCCAGGCCAACCTGACCGAAGCTGCTGGAACCCGGAACGAAACGGAACTGGGCCAACGGCTACCAAGGTACGCAAAACGCAGGGCAAAAACGAATCTCAGGCAGCCTGGCAGACAATGACGAAAAAAACGAAACTGTACCGGTCCAAGACCCGGTACAAATCACAAGAGTTGTATAAAATGTTTTCATTCGTACACTTACTTATCATTGTATATGGATCCTTCTGATAAATTTATTATAGAAAGTTTTACCATATCTCACTAAGATCACTTCTTGATTCTGCACCATACCATGATCTTTCTCATATTTTATTAATGCGTTTGTTTTGAGGATCCTTATACGTATTCAACTACTCAATTAAAACTTAGTGAAAAGATTTAAATATGAATGACACTCAGTGCAAAGCAGGTGTTTTCCAATTTTGTACAGATAAAACAACAGTTTTATAATTCCGTTAATAACTACATAGTGAATTGAATGTTACATAGTATGCTACTAGTTCATAAAATGGTCTTTTGCTTATGACTGATTTCGAGTGTATAATTTATTTTGGTAAACATGACAAAACAAATACGAACGACTTAGTTACATTGAACTGGTATCAGTCAATTTATATGCACTTATGGAAATGTTTTTTGTTGTTGTTGTAATATTTATTGCTTGACTTCTTTTAAATTACAAAATAAAACGACTTAGACTAGAATATACAAGACTTGAAAATATAATACACTTCTCAGATATCCATTATGAGCTCCTTGGTGTTTTTGTCTATCCTCCTCGTTTATGTTTATTATGAGAGTAGGTACTAGAAGGCCCATTCACGTACAGTGGTACCCACCCGCCCACCCATACACATACAGTGGTATTGACCCACCCATCCATACACATACAGTGGTATTAACCCACCCGCCCACCCATGCACATACAGTGGTATTGACCCACTCGCCCACCCATACACGTACAGTGGTATTAACCCACCCGCCCACCCATACACGTACAGTAATATTGACCCACCCGCCCACCCATACACGTACAGTGGTATTGACCCACTCGCCCACCCATACACGTAAAGTGGTATTATATGTATCACACGGTTTATAGCGTGCATAGCCGAAGAATAGAGTATGACATGTTTTTGATTGGAGAGAATGAAACCCTAAGATACAAACATTTTTTAATAGGGGACTATAATCAATAAAATGTCATTATCGATTGATATGCCTTGAACACTACATAAAAACAATGGAATGATTGTTTTGTTTTTTAATACAAGACTTATGACAGTACTATATTAATAGATCCAGCTTCAGAGCTTAAAGAAACAGAGATCGCTTTCTTCTGACCGCAGCTTTTTTAACACCTCATTGGCAGTTATAAATAGATTACAACTAATGTACATCTTTATTAAACTGTAGTACTAATGAATATGTTTATACTTCAGGATTAGGGAGGAATGAGGTACTGGCCCTGCCATCTGAATGGAGACAGACAACTTGACACACTAACCCGACACATACATATTGGAGAAGACCTCTATTCCTTTCTTCTCTGTGGTCCAGTGAACACATAAACTACCTCAATGACGGACATTAGTAAGTGGGGCTTGTTATCCACGTGTACCCCTACCAAGTTTGGGAACCCTCTTGCATCTGGATTGCTTTACTATCGCTCTATTGCCGTCTATTCCTGGTAGCTGTGAGGACGGGACGCACTATCTCATCGGATAACAATCCAGCAAGTGCCAGTATATGGGTCATCGGTCACTGAGTTTCCCGCCTTTACAAACAGTTATATCGAATAGATTCATTTACGCAAAAACTAAGCGAAACTATATGAAATGTCTACTTCTACAGAAAATATATAATTATACACTTTTCTGTCTAATTCTACAACTGTTTACAAAAAACCAATTTAAGTATTTGCATACAACTTGTATCTTGACTTTTTCAATGTTTAACAATCACTTAATAAGTTATAAAAATGTTTCTGTGGTGTAACAGGATAAATACGAGTGACAATTACGGAGAGGTGTTGGGTATGATGAAAGATATAAGAATCATTTGATCAAAATTCGATGAAACTACGTATCAGAAACAGTTGTATAGCAAACACGAAGAAGTCGGCATCCTTGTTCACATCAATACCTTAGATGAGTGGATTCTAGCCGGGGGAGGAGTGGGGGGGTGTAAGAGAATATAAAGTGGGACATGAGTATATTACAAATATATACATAGGTATGCTATATAAAACAATATAGGCTATGCCACTGGAAATATGTTTTTTTAATTATGTACTGTAGATGGCGATCGTAACTCACACAAGAGTTCTGCATGCAAGGCTGAGAACCGATCATTGCATCAGATTACTGACTCTAATGTGTTAGAACAGCCAGTAGATATGTAAAACAGTGTCCGTCAAGCCAGCTGTCCACTATACACAGGAGATGGAACTTTATACATTTATGTGAAAGACACGACTAATTACATTATTGAATTTAAGTATTTTCCCTGGTTATTTTATTTTTACATTGAACAAATTACTTTCAACATTTTACATATCTCCCAATGCTTCTAAATCACAATAATCATTAAGAGTCTGCAGAGGCTGTCGGCTATGTTGATTTTAATCCCATAAGAGCAATGTTATGTTCGAACCGGACATACGATCACGCTTATCCAAATTAAAAAATTATTTTTAAATGGATTTTTCCAAACAAATTGCATTTGACCCACAATTAAATAGCCTGTTGGAATTGCTTTGAAAATTCTTAATTATTTTTATAGAAAAATATAAAAATAATTGGTTTGAACTTTTGTTTTCATCTATTCTTCGAAACTAGGCGTATGTATTCAAAATAATGAAAGCAAATCCAATGCGCAATATAATAAAGTTTAAAATGACACCTCATACATACATTTTCCATAACCTGTAATAACCAGTTATGCACCTGCCAGCCCTTAGAAAAAAGTAAAAACATTTAAATATTTAGGAATTTTATTTGATGAAAAACTTACTTTTGAACCACATATATTAGATTTACATGCAAAATTGAGATCACAAATAAGAATATTTTATTTTTTAAGAAATTTTTGCGACACAACACTATTAAGAACATTATATTTTGCACTTATTAACTCAAAAATCCAATATGCTTTGCCATGTTGGGAAGGAACATACAAAACATTAATTGATAAACTAAGAACGACACAAAATTACTTTTGTGTATAATTATTAAAAAATGTAAACGATCAAGTTCTTTTCCATTATTCCAGGAGTTAAAAATTTTACCCATTCAGCACATTTTCATTTATAAATTTATGAGATTGTTTTTTATTAGAAGTGGTAATAGAAATAACTTAATTCCAAATCATTTTCATAATACAAGAAGTTTGGTAAACAACTGTTTTAAATTACCTAAGGTAAAAAAATTCATTTTTCGACATTCGTTTCAATATTTGGACCCTAAATATTTTAATCAATTACCAACTCAAATCAAGAATATTAAACAACTTAAAAATTTTTGTAAACAAACAATCAGTTGGCTTTCTTCTCAGCAGGATTTAGAATACTTTAAAATATCT
>JAQJVL010009415.1:0-16118 GCA_035578905.1 Stictocephala bisonia
ACCACATTTCTAATATAAATCATAGAAAGTATTTTATAATCATTAATTTCTTTTTGTTGATATGTTTTTATCATATTCCCATTACTAATAATTAATTGCAAGTGAAAATAATTCTTTTATTCTCTTAGATATAAGACACAAACATAACTTTGTGCGTATTTTAAGATCAATATCAATGATTACATGAGTATAAGATGAGTGTGGATGATCTATGTAGTCTAGTTACTAACTAAGTTTGACCAACGATTATAGAATCTTTGGTTCGACTAATGCTCAGAAACGGCAATCTATTAATAGCCCAACAGCCAGCCAGGGCAGCTAAAGGTCCTACAGCTTTATGTGGAATATGAACCCATTGAATTGGCCTGATTTTCAGCTAACCAAAAAGCCGGACTCTCAGTGCTCTTCTATACACAACATACAGACTCTGACTACCACCCAACATGGACTCCCAGACTTTTCTAGTAGTGTCCACGTTGATGACAGCCATTGAATAGATGCTGTGTACTAAGAGGACCAAGCATAGAACAATCTCTACAAAGCTTGATCTCCAAGTAGCTGGGTTACAGCACTGCGTTCCCTAGTAGGTAAGTAGGTATGTCTTGTTTACCTGCTATAGATATTTTTAGAAAATAGTAATAAATTATTTTCAGTGAACTTTTTGTTGTGTTCCCTAATGTTTTGAATTGCATTTAGAGTTAAGCCATTCAAGTTAGGGTTAAGAATTTAAAAGTCATGGTTATGGCCCATTGAGGGTAAAAAAATTAAAAAAGAAGCAACAGGATCTGTATAATAATTTGCTAGTGAAACGTATTCAAAAAGCATAGGACTAAGTGGTGAAATAAAGGTTATCTGAATTCAAATAGAAAGAAGTTCAGCTATACTCGTGGGATTTCTAAACTACCCACATTAGGAAGAGATATTTAGGCCATAATAACAAAACATGAAGATTTATTATTCATAATATAAAAAAGGAAATAAAAGTAAATTAGTTTTGCCATATGTGCTTATTTTGTGACGTATAGGAGAACATATCAGTTGATTACAATTTAGTCTTTTAAAAATATTTTTTTCTTTTCACGGACATAGCCCTGCTTTATTCAACTTTATTCAACTTTATTTTAACTTTATTCAACCAGTAAAGTACCCATTATTACCACAGTTGGGGATTCGAATTTAGTACCTTGCCCTCCGCAGTCCAAAGCATTAGCCAATTAGCTACCTCACCGGAAATTTTAATAATTTAAAATCGAACCTAACTAAAATATGCAAAAAAAAGTAACTAGATCAACTTAAAAGTGTTACTTTAATATTTTCTAATTGTTGTACAATGAACAACTCTTACTTACCAGTTCCCACTATCATCATTAATTTGACAGAGTAGTAGTAAACAATCTTGTATGATGTCTTACCCAGACTGGGTTCCAGTTTACGCCAAACTATTTCAGAGGGTACATAAAAGAAGAGACCATAAGAACACAAGACATTAAAGCTGACCATTATCTTTACCACTTGTCCCATTCTAGAAACAATTAAAACAAAATACATAATAATACGTGAATAATAAATATCTGTGTAAAGTAAGAAATGTGTATATTTTAACATTAATTTATAATTCTGTACTTTTTAATAATCTTATCAAATGGGAGGATGAAAATTGATAGTTTTTGACTATAAATAGTGTACATACAATAGCAATTTATGATAAACTTAAAAGGTTCATGAGAGCTTTAAGTGACATTCTAATGGCAACCTCACTTCCTTGGCTTGTGGTGATGGACAATGTAACTCCTCTAGAGATAAGATGTTAGAAGGCTCTACTTAAAGAGTTCAATAAGATATTTAATGTTCGGTGCATTTAGTAAAATCTGAATACAGATTACACAAGATCTCCCATGTCACAACGGTTAGTTCATTCGAAAACCCAACTCCATGTAATGCTTTCCAATTCAGGAGATCAAATTTTACGCCCAATAATAATAGCTGGGCCATAGTGTGGAACAGTTTTGATGGACAAATGAGTTCCTTATAATTGATCCATCAATAAATGATGAACTTCTCTCATGGTGAATAGACACTGTTAAATCGCTTCCAAACAGGCATGAGCAGATGTAACTAATGGAAACGTAAGTATGGATTTACACATGATCAGTTGTGTGATTGCGGAGAGTTTATCTGAACAATGGATCACATTGCTATACAGTAATCCCTGTTCACTTTGAATATTAATAAATAACATGACTTTTGGAACTTATTCCAAATGTATATTACTGTTATCTTATTTTGTTGGCTTAAACAGCCGGTGTCATTACTAATAACTAAAGCTTCTAGTAACGGCCACATCAAGGCGTTATTAACATTATGTACATCACCAAATGTTTTATGAGTTTTAGTTGAGACTTATGAGTCTCAGAGATACCACTGAGGGTGCCTTACCACAGCATGGGCAAAATGTTTTGTGATGTAAACATTGTAAATAACACCTTTGCGTAGTTGTACTGGAAGCTTTAGTTATTCCTAATATATATATATATATATATATATATATATATATATATATATATATATATATATATATATATATATATACTTTAAAAACTTCATTTGCCAGTTGACATGGGCCTACAGGCCTGTGCGTCAACTTTATTCAACAAGTGAAGTACCGACCGTTGGCTCAGTGGGGATTCGAACCTTGGAACTTGCCCTCCACAGTCCGAAGCCCTATCCACTGAGCTACTATGCCGGCAACAAATATTCCTGTTGTTTTTCATTTTGTAAATTAATAAATGGTAGCTGACAATAAACCGTTTGCTATATATATAGTTTTTGGCTCTAAACTATCAATGAATAAAGGCAAAATTGTAGGTACGGTATACAGTTGTGTTAATACAACAGATCTATATTCAGATATCGGACCCACCCCTCCACGAGGCCAAAGGCTGGCACAAAGACGTAAGGAGACTGACTTTGTGATATGACAGATAGACGCTTATTGAGGGCTGAAGGCCGAAATTCTCATAAAATATCATATGCAAAATTCCGTTGTGATGTCAAGCTCCCCTACGAGGTAGCGGACGAACTTACCTCGTGAGGCCAAGCTCATTACATGATGCAATAGGTAGAGTTGAACATTTAGATAGCTGCTGATAAACTTTGGCTGCCAAAAACCTCATCAGTTTAGATATCAGTTTTACTGATTCTTTATTTTGGTTGTTTTTACTCACACCTCAGATATTCTGTTCCCATTTGAGGTTGTGAGACTTCAAGAACCATATAAATCAAGAAAACGGTTATTTGGATCTTTTAGGTTTCCAAAAGAGAGAATCCTGCAAGTCATCATATTATCCTTACTTTTCCATATTTGTACTTCCACCATGGTTGAACTTCCCTATTCCAAAAAAACAAGACTAACTTCTCCCAACGTAGCATTCCTATAACTGAATATCAATACCATGCCTGCTGGTGTCAAAGTAGAAATTCCACTTAGTAAATTTAAAAAACCTAAAAGAATTCCTTGCTGACAGAGCTTTTCACAGTGTACATTCTTTTGTCCTTGGACACCAGTAGATAAGTTTATAGTTATTTTTCAGTTTTTATGCATAAGTAATAAAATATCTGAGTTTAGTGTTTAGATTATTATATAAATTTATTTTAATGTATTCTGACACTTGCCAATGCATGTACTGTATATGTTTTCTAAAGTAATGAAGAAAACTTTTATTCGATTTTCAATAACCACTTATAATCAATTTGGATAACTACTGACCTACTTTTGTAGTCAATGTGATCAATTATGGATAATAGGTGGTGTATTGTATGTTTGGTTTCCCATTGTTTATCGGCCTGCACTATGTGGGTTGTAATATGGTAGCAAATAATGATTTATTTCCGATCACTTAAAACAAAAACATTTACAGCAAATATTTGATATAGACACAAAATGTTTTTATGTTCCATTAAAAAAGAACTACAATTTATCCGTCATTTGTATAGACAGTTTTAATTTAAGGCTTATGTCAGTGTCAGAGTGTGTATCAAGTTTTTGAGATAATGCTGTTCATATTTTGTTAGGTATGATTAAATAAAATTCCTTATTTCATTTTCTTTTCAATATTTGGTAACTGTAGGTTGCAAAGATTTTTTGTTTTAGTCAGCCTTATTCCTTGAAGTAACCTTCAGAAACTAGTTCATTTTTTGTTATGTTAAACCTTGGTTCTGGTTTTTAAATGTTTTTCTTTATTATCTTGCTTTCTGTAATTTTCCATTTTATTACTGATACCAACAATATTTTCTTTGTAAATAATTCCTTACAATATTTAATAGATTAACTAGTACATACATTAGTCATTATCTTTTAATCTAAAGGCTAAATGCAGTAACTATTATTATAGGCAGCATTATAACAATACATTATGTCTGCCATATAAAAGAACACTAAATAATCCCATTGTCTTAATGAAAGCTGTAAGAATATTACTTTCTAGTATATTCACACAACCCCCCTCCCCTCATTAGAGCTGTCTTCATTTAATACTGGCGTAAAATGCATCATTTATGGTTTTCAAACAACTTAACATTGTAATTTCCCAAAAGGAATTGTCTATGAATAGTACGATTGAAACATTATAACATTAGATGGGAAACAAAAAAAGTGGTTTTCAAACATTCTTGCTTGTGATGCATTGTTATGAAATGTATTAAATTTTTGTGGCAGAGCAGTATGTTAATTGACATCTACGTGAGGGATCACAGACACAGTTATTTGAATTCTTTTCATAATGATTTGGGTTATTATATACTTAAATAGGAATGATAAAAAAATAACATTAACTTTTTTAACAGCAGTTATATATTTTTATAGTAATATTGTAGGATTATTGTTCTTTATTTTATAAAAATGCTTGTGGTCTTAACCAGAGGTTTCTGACATTATCGCAAGATAATGGAGTAAAGCAACATCAAGCGTGGCTGTCTAAGTGATCCCGTCCTTGCACGCAGACCACCTGCCCGGGCATTGGTGGTGGTTCAGAAGTCACCCTTAAGCTGTTGGTCCCGAGGTTAAGTGTTAGAGAGGGCTTCTTAGCCCTAACTTCGCCTGGTAAAATAAGACGATTAAGACGATCTTTAGCTTTTTTTAAAAAATAAATGTTGTGTCATACAAAAAAATTTTTACAAGTAAAAGGTTACACTACAGTGCTGTGTCTTGCAGTTGTACACTACAGTGCTGTGTATTGCACGTTGAGAATCACTGCAATAAATGTTGTTTATTAAATAATAAAAGTTCTAAATTAAACTATTTGATTCTTTAGACTTTTGAAATCTAAAATATACCAACATTGAAGAAGAAATATTTAGAGTAACGCTCCCTCTTGTATAATCTCCGTATCGCAAATAACCGAAGAAGCCCATTGTTGAATAAAGGGCTATCAGCCACACCATTGTTACATTTAACACTCCAGGACAGCCGAGGAAGAGCTGAGGCCTCTCCATCGCATTCTCCACGGGGAAAACCTGTCAAAAGGCATACCTTAGTATATTGTTATCAAAATAATTATTTTAAGAAAAGTATTCATTCTCCTCATTAAGGATGGTTAACTTGGAGGAAGATAATACAAAAAATCTGATTGGCTGACAAAATATACAGGGTGAAAAAAATTATGGAAACCCTTTCGCAACAATGTTATTTTGTTCCATGAATAATTTAAATTTGTTTATACTTTTTTTTTTTTTTTTAAAGGAGAGGCCGATCTCCTCCTTAACCTTACTCTGACCATTCCCCATAGACCATTGATCTGTGCGAGGAACTTAATCAGTCAGAGTAAGGGGGCGAACCTGTACAGTACAAGGTGAATATTACTGATAAAATCTTTCAGTCTAGGCCGGATTCGAACCAGCGCTATCTCTAACCCAAGCCCAAAGTCCTGACGCCTTAGACCACTCGGCCACCGGCTCGCCCCATACTGTAATTGTGTTCCATAAAGTATAATTTTTTATCAAAATAACTTACTTGAAATTGTTAAATAGCGGAGAAATAATATTGGCCGAATTAGTTACTTAGAAATTTAAATCATCACTAGTCTGGAAAGGATTAGCCTTTCGAAGTCCAGTTTGTGGCAATTAGTTTCTATTAAATAGACATTTCATTTGATACCATACACGACCTAGGCTTACGTTGAAGATTTTCGTTCAACTCCTTGTGGGCCATCCTCCTGAAAAGATAATATTTTGCTAATGGCATCAAAAAGTGTGTTCTTTGTAACTATGATCATGTCAAAGATTTCACTTTTACAAATGAAGTCATACAAAATTTGTAAAAGCATTTCCATTTTTTTTTTTTTTTCTACCCTGTATATATTTATTCTTAAGACGCCGATCGTCAAGATATGGGCGAATATAAATTTCAAATGGTTGAGAGTTGTTGTTATTACTTTATATTTTACTATACTGTATATTATTAGATATGGAGTAAAGGCGAATGTAGTTGGTCTAAGTCCAACTAGTCAGAGTTGACTTAGGCCAACTATTCCTTAGAAAGTGTCATTAATTAATAGTTCAATGACAAATGAACAGTTGTTGGTCAGCTGATCTCTTTTGAAATTTATTATGACTGATTGGATTTCTCATGACCAGTTAACAATTTCTGTTAATAAATAATGAATAATGAATGACCTTTTGCTTGGTGTGAATTTTAGAATAAAAGAATTAAAATACTATTAAATTAAAAATGATACAATAATAGTAGGTTACGAACCTTTAACGTCACAATTCCTTATTGTGTTAATTGATGACTATAGTTTAAGCTTTCACGAAGCCATCATCAAATCTATAGAACGTATGTTTATTCCATCATATGGAATAACACTTAAATATATTTATTTTTTAATAACACATAAAACATTTAAAGCATTTAAAATAAAATCAAGGTTAAAAATTTTATCTATTGACTTATATTTTGTGGTATTCTATTGCAGTGGCGTAGGATAAACACAAGTCAACAGATCCAATTTTTAACCTTGATTTTAATTTAAATGCTTTGAATGTTTTATATGTTATTAAAAAATAAATAGGTTTAAGTGTTGAAAAGACCATGTTCCCTATGATCTATAGATCTAATGATGGCTTCGTGAAAGCTGAAACTAGTCATCCATTACCACAATAACGAATTGCGACTTTAAAGGTATGTGAACCTGCGGTTATTGTATTAACTACCAATTCCTTATTAATGAAAATGATAATTTTATTTTTGAAATAAAATAATAGAACTCTTTCAATATGTAAGTAACAACATAATTTTGTAACTTTCATCTATTTTACTAATAAATCTAAATTGATTTTAAACTATGAATTTGTTTGTTAATTGTTACTTTTGATAGACTTTAGTTTTGAATCTGAAATTAAAACTTATTATTTTTTTAGATGTGTAAATAATATTTTTTAAGGTTCCTAATACTTTTAAATTAAAAAAAGTATTCCTAAAAATGAAATTGTATTCGTTTTATTTTATTCATCAAAGAGTTATATGTTCACATTTAGTTTTCTAATTTAACTTGTTCAAAAAATATTAATGAATATTCTTTTTTATCAATCCCCAGGAAATTGAAATTGGTAGGATGAGAGAGATGTTAATCTTTTGCTGCCAGCGTCTTAATAATACTGTATGACATTGCTGGTTTAACGTTTGACCCCAAACTGCCAGCATTATATTAATATGTTTCAGAAAAATAATTTTAATTATATTTCTTTTGATGTTATACACATATTTCTTATATTCTCCAATTTTTAATCATATTTTGTATTCAAATTAGTTGGTAAAAAATTGTTTTAGCAAGGGAATTTAGATTTATAAATTTAGCAGAGTTTTATACAAACTGCTAAAAAACCATTTATTTTTGTGTTGCATACATTATTTTGATGTTTAATTATAAAAAAAATATTCTATATTACATACCGAAAGATTAAGCAGATTCAAAAAAGATGTTTAGATGTTACAATAAAGTCAAATTTTAACAAAAATTTTAAAATTTTTCTCTTATATTTGTTATTGAGTAATTAACAAAAGATCGGCCTACTGTCTCGCCAGGATTGTTGACCAATATAACCATGAATAATGGTTTTTGGGGCAGTGGAGCTCCTAAACATAGTCTTTAAAAATCGGATGGTAAATTAGTATCTAAGAGAAGAATGCCTTTAATTTGATACCCCACATGGGCATTTTATTTTAGAATAGCCTTTTTTTCTGGTTTTAGGATATTTTATTTTATTTTTTGGGCATATACCCCTTATTATTTGCCCTTTTCAAAATCTAATGTTATATTTGGATGCAGGAGAAAAATAGCTTTAAATTGATACCCGACTTGAGTAGATAAGATAAGTTTTAAAAAACAGTATATTTTTTTTAATTTCAGTTTTTGGGCCCCCGATAACTCAAATTTTTAAATTTTTAATCTGAAATTCATTATATAAGGTGCGTGTTTGTTAAGTGTGTAGAATTGTGAAGGTTTGTTAATTTAACTCAAGCTTTTTTTCAAGTTAGGTTATAAAAATATCTTTTTTTTTATTTTCCCAAAAGAAATACATTGGGGCAGTTTTGGGGTTAAAAAGGCCGCCATATTGTTTACAAGTGAAAAAAATAAACTTTTGTGAATTTTCCTGGAGGTTTCAGACTGAGAGCTTCAATCCAAGTATACACTTCATGGGGGCTGGACTCTGGGAAGTGCCTCAACATTTAGAGTCAGTCAGTGAGTGAGTGAGTCACTAAATCGAGCTTTATAGTATATAGATAGTCACACTAAGTTATTAATTTTCAAATAGTATCTAGCAATAAAATTTCATACAGTGTAGAATATATAAATTACCAATTTCAACTTGAACTCAACTTTACTATAAAAGAACAGTAGTTATTAACTGGCAGCAACAGAGTTGAACAGTGAAACAGGAAACGTTCTCAAGAAAGAACATTAGTGAAACACTTACCGTTCCTATTCCTTCAACTGCAAACAACATGGTAGAAAAAAACAGTGGAAGGCTTTCAAATGAGGTGAAGGCTGGTCTGGATGAGAGAGCTGGTAACTCTCGGAACACGTCGTAGAAGACAAATCCACATCCGAACATTAGAGCACAGATGGCAAGGAATGAGAATGGCACCAGGTACTTGAGGTTACGGATCAGTCCAAGGGGAATGACTAGTACAGTCATCATCAGGATGTAGACACGGATGTCCAGGGTGACAGCAACGTTGTATTCTACAACCTGACACATTTGTTAACAATATTTTATTAGCTTTTACAAAACCCCTGAGATTTTTTTAGATAAATACAAGGGGTTGCATTCAAGTGAATGCAGAATGAGATATTTTGTGAATTTATCAACAAAAGAGTTTAATACCTTTTTCACTACACGTGAAATAACATTATCTTTCACAAAGAAAACAATATTTTAATGCTATCTAAAATCGATAATTAATGTTCAGTATTGATTGGAAAGACCATTCAGAATTTTATTTAAAGTCGTTACTTTAGCTATAGTATTTGTTGCTTTCTGTTAATCTCCATGACCCAGAATATTCATTAATATGTTGAAATCAATTATAAACAGTAAAGCTACTAAAATAATAATATATTTATATCTAAAATTTATAATTTTACAAAAGATTTGAAGATTTAAAGTTACAATTTTTTACATAACATTTTAGTATAGTATGTAAATAGCTCACTTCAAACCCCCTCAACTATGAAAATTGTGAAACCGGCTTCTCCGTAGCCCTGTTTCCCGATCTGAGTCTATAGTCAACATCCAATAAATTTCTTTGCTGTTTAGGCATCCACCCACACACGAATGATGTAGAGCCAGATATAATTTAATGTGGGGGAAGCAACTTCTTGTGGCAGGTAGGCTTGCCAAGAGTCATGTGACTGTAGGATGGGTGGTGGGGCTTGTCAAGAGTTTTATGTACATTGATTTCAAAGGAATGATTTGAAAAATTTCTGAACTGAAATGCACTTCGTTCTTCTAAAACCTTTGAATTTTATTCATTAAGGAAATTTTTAGTTTTCTGATATTGCCTCTTTTTCAGTTAGACAATGTAGTGATTTCACAATATCTCAGAGTACATCAAGATAGAAACCAGACCCACCCAATGTACAACTTGACACTTCCAGTATGTTTGGGGACTATGAGAAGTTTATAAATATATATTGTGTTCCTGAAACCTAAAAAAATATCCTTTAAATGGGAGATATGTGAATATATCTTTATGTGATTTTCTGTTTGATGTGAATGCAATGTGACAGATGATAGGCTCAAAAAGACCATACCATGGTTGTCATTTAAAGACCAACTATGGTATGCTGCTTAAGAACTTGATAATGTTGGGTGTACTTAGAGCCTACTAACACATGTTGCTAGACATGCAGCACCACACTTCCTGTCTCATAACATGGTACATTGCATGCATCTTTGGATTTATGATAAAGTCATTGTTTAGATTTTGTTCCATGTTATGGTGGGAGCATATATCACTAACTAAAATGCAGAGAGTCGTGCAGAACAGCATTCAGGGAGTTGGAACTTTTGACTCTTCCTTGTCTTTACATCCTTGAGACGGCGGTGTACTGTCGTTACAAATGTAGTTTGACTAGCGGCAGTGACGTCCATGAATATGAGACAAGGGCGAGGGCCGCCTACCGCATCGAACAACACAAGATGGTGGCGTTTGAACGCCTTCCCTCACAGATGGGAGTCAGATTGGTCAATGTTCTCCCTGAACGAATTAAATCTCAATCTTCCCAAAAATTATTTAAATCTCGGCTGAAAAGTCACCTTGTGTCTAATGCTTTCTATACGGTTGGCGAGTTCATGGACCACTATCATGGGAATTTATAGAATGCCCGGTCACTCCAGCACTTTGGTGACAGATTCATGCTTTCTCTCAATTAAGAATTAAAATCTCTAACACATGTTTAGCCCTGTTAAAGATTTTAACCAACTTAATAAGCCTTAAGCTAACTATTAATAAGCTTAGTAGCCTTAACTAGCTTTAACTAATTTGACGCTATTAATTGTACCTTTGTACATTTAGAAATAAAGCATTTTGAATTGAATTGAACTTTAAAATCTAACAAATCTTATATATTGGACAAAAACGACCAAATGTTGTGAATGAATTTAATCAAATTGTTGAGGTTAAATAATTTTTTGAAGCTGCGTAGAATCCTATTCCCCACCCTCCCTTGTAACTGTGATAACACTATCATAAACCCCTCCCCCCCCAGGGCGTTAAATAGTTTAGGAACAGCTCCTAATTAGGACATGTGTAGCCTTAGCTCTCTTTGAAAATAAAAGTTCAGTCTGAGAAATAGCAATCTTAAAGAGAAATCTCTTGAAATAATAATCCTCAATACACAAACACCACTCAAAATATTCACATTCAAATAAACGCCATCACTTACTTGTTTCAAAGTGGAAGCCGTGAACACAATATAAACAATACAACAACAGTAGTAACCCAGGAAAAGGCTTAAATCAACAAACCTCCTAAACAGACAAACAAAAGATCAATGGAATTGTTAGCTGTATCATTAGTTAAAGAAAATATACATATATACCAACTCCTCTAGGAAAACAACTATGTCTCTTCAAAAGGTAGTATAAATTGAAAACAAAAATAATAAATACCGAGAACATAGTCTCTGAATTGTGTTAATTTTTTACTGCATGGGTTATATTAGAATATCTTATTGGAATTCTCTGTTTAAGAGACCAATTGAATTCTCTGTTTATGTCTTGTGAATACCAATTGAATTTATGTATATCCCTAACACATTATATGTTTTGAGTATGTGTGGTATATTGCAGGAGTCTTCAAGTTGCATGAGTATGTATGAACAACTCGCATTACAAGTGGAGGAAATAAAGAAAGTAATATAGAATTAAAATTTCTCTTACAAGCACGACACAGCAGTAAACCTCTGGGTTCCAAGGTAAATTACCTCGCACCATCGGCTTGACATAGGATTAGACATCACTCTATTCAAGGTGTAAAGAAATCTAACCATATAACTTTGGCCAGCATGTACCAAAAGGTATAATATGTCAAAGATATTGTAACCTTTCATATGGTTTGAGTATGTGGGGTGGATTGCTGGAGTGTTCAAGTGGCATGGTATATATGATATAGGCTTTACATATGTTATGAGTATGTAAGGTGGATTGCTGGAATGTTCAAGTGTCATGAGTATTTATGATATAGGCTTTACATATGTTATGAGTATGTAAGGTGGATTGCTGGAGTGTTCAAGTGGCATGAGTATATATGATATAGGCTTTACATATGTTATGAGTATGTAAGGTGGATTGCTGGAGTGGTCAAGTGTCATGAGTATTTATGATGTATGACCTTTCATATGTGTTGAGTTTGTGGTGGTTTGCAGGAGTCTTCAAATACCTCAAGCATCTATGATGGGTGGCCTTTTATTTATTTATTTATTTTTATTTATTTATTCATAAGACGCCGATCGTCAAGATATGGGCGAATATGGATTTCGAATGAGTCTGATGAGTGTAGATGAACGAATGTAGTCATTGTTACAAACTAAGGCCGACTATTCCTTAGAAAGTGTCATTAATTAATAGCTCAATGACAAATGAACAGCCGGTGATTATCAGCTGATCCTTCTGAAAATGTATTGACAATCTTTCATATGTGTTGAGTTTGTGGTGGTTTGCAGGAGTCTTCAAATAGCTCAAGCATCTATGATGGGTATGTATGATTATGTTATGAGTATGTATGATTAGTGGAATCATTAAAATCTTATGAATGTTATTATTATACATTATGAGTAAATAGCATACATTATTTTGTGGAATCCAAAAGCAATAGTGTGTGTGTTATATGGAGTTGTTATAGATTATGTTTATCTAGATTACTGAATTCAATTCAGTATTCAAAGGTTTTTATAGTGAATTATAGAATTTTCTTACGTTGTGAGAATGAATATGCAATAATACACGGGTCAGATTGATCGCCACTACAAAAGTTTGTGCATGTTGTACTTTTTAAAATCCATATTTTCTAGCCCCTGAGCTGCTTATAAGACTAAATTAAATAATTACCTTCGTCAATCAGCTCATAAGTTCGTAACAAATGTTACGGCCATTTCGACATCAAAGTGCCATCTTCAGACATTGAAGTTCAGCCATAAGGCGTCGTTAAAATATAAAATAAAATAAAAAATAAAATAAATGTGTTGTTTGTGTCAGTTTTTATTTTATATTTTAACGACGCCTTATGGCTGAACTACAATGTCTGAAGATGGCACTTTGATGTTGAAAAGGCCGTAACATTTGTTACGAACTTATGAGCTGATTGACAAAGGTAATTATTTAATTTAATTGTACTTTTTACCATACAATTATAGTTCCAATTCCATGTCAAGCTGTAGGTCTTTTAGATGCGCAGGCTATTGAGCTATTAATAAATACAGTACAAGTAAACATCACAGAACATAAATTTATTAGGATTTGTGCATTTTGTTGCTTATATTGTAATGTGTGAATTTCACTTGTACTGTATTTGTACCAACAAGTATTATGCTAGTTAACAAACTATTAATTGATAAATGGCTCTTTCTAAGGAGCATTCTACCTTATTTAGTATCAATGACTGTACCTGTTCATTTAAACTTATCACACTCATTCGTTAAACTCAAAATATGCTAATTAAAATATGATTTATCTAATCAATGTCCATATACAAAATTATAACCTCAAAAGTGCAATGGATGGTTATGAAAGAAATATTTATTGTTTGAGTGTAAAATATGTAACAATCTTTAAAATATTTGTTCAGAAATACTAATAGATTATATAATTTTATTTGAATTGTTTTTATATTATGCATACAGAAGTCTTACTTAGCAAAGGTAGAGTAGCGTTTGCATGGAACAGGTCCTGTTTGAAAGGCAGCTTCAGCTATATCCGAAAACCCAAGCCGAGGCTGCTTTAATCTTGTACACAGCTCTTGGCAGCTGTACACCTGTAAATTAGTTAAACTTAACTTACAATAACTAAAAAGACAAATTACTATTGCTCAAAAACTGTTAATTCGATAAGTACTAAACTTTTGTTACTTTTCAACATAATCCCAAACATATTATACATCTGTCCCATCTTTCTGCTAGTTTTTAATGCCCTTGGCATAAAATAATTTGAGTTGATTTCGAAGCAACTTTTGCACCTGATTTTTTTTACCTCTTCATTGGATTGAAGATGTTTCCCTTGTAGACCCTCTTTAAGGGATCCAAACAGGTGGAAGACTGATGGGGTGAGGTCAGGGCTATAGGGGGGATGTGGAAGGATATCCCACCCTAGCTTCTTTGTTAGCATCTTTGTTGTCTGGGTACCCATCTCGTACAGGTTTTCTTGTTCTGCAGCGTGTTGTGAATAATGCTATGGACAGTTCCAACACTTGCGTTTTCTTTTTGTTGATCAGTTCAACAGTGATATGTCTATTGTCAATATGAGATTCGAGAGAGGAAGTCCTAACTTTGACCAGTTGTCCACTGTGTTGCTAGTTAGAAACTCTTATACTGTGACTTTGAAACTGTTCTACCCATTTTTAAATGTTCAAAGGATTCAAACAATTGTCTCCTTACACTTTAAACATTCGATTTTATTATCTTTTCACCTTCCGCAACTTTTAATCTAATCATAGCACGTTGTTCTTCAATGATGCAATTCTAGAGCTTACTCGCCATCTTTAACTTGAGTACATGTGAGGTTGTGTTTAGAGATGGGCCAAAAAGAGCGGAACAGTCTTATTGGAACTGTTCTCTAGAGTTAGTTGTTCTGTTCCGGAACAGTTCACCAGAAATGACTGTTCCGGAACAGTTTGCTGAAGACGGACTCGTTTGAGTCACACATACGCAGTTCACCAGAAATAGAAATGACTGTTCCGGAACAGTTTGCTGAAGACGGACTCGTTTGAGTCACACATACGCAGTTAACCAGAAATAGAAATGACTGTTCCGGAACAGTTTACTGAAGACGGACTCGTTGAAGACTAACTCGACACACATCCGGCCAATAAACAATGAATAGTTTAAACTAATCCGATTCTTAGTATAATTCACTTTACCATATTACTCATAGTAAATTAACGTTTTGATTTTGTTATTTTATCTACTATTTTTGTTTGTATGTACCTCTTCATCATTATATTAGTTTTCTAAAATATGTATTGAATTTAAACATGGGAACTCATTTTTACAATTTTACTTTCTTGTCTGTTGGGTTATCAATAGACTTTTTCTTTTGTCCAAACAGTTGTATATAAGTATATATGTATTTTATAACTATTCTGAATTCTGCAAATAATAGGCCTGATGTTGTATTATAAAAATAATGTATAGTTTTTTATTATATTTGCTGTACTTTCATGTTTTTTTTTTTTTTTTATTTAGGAAATAATGGTATGTCTTAGTACTATAATTTACTTTACCATATTATTGATGGTAATTTTACGTTTTGATTTTGTTATTTTATCTACTATTTTTGTTTTTCTGTAGCTGTTCATTATTATATTAGTTTTCTAAAATATTTATTGAATTTAAATATGTGAACTAATTTGTACAATGTTACTTTCTTGTCTTTTGGATGATTAATTCATAAATGGATGATTAATTAATTGTCTGGCATTCTCATTTGTCCAACCAGTTTTGTATAATTATAAATGTATTAAAAGCAAGAATTTATCCAAATATGATTGATTTAACCCACTTTAGAAATATAATTTTTTTTTTTGGCAGAGAAATGTTTTTACCCTTAGACTCAGGGTTCCAAACGATTCCGAACACTCAGGAGTTGGATGAATCTAGCTGGTCTTGGTTACAATCTGACTGTTCTTCATAAACTGTTCCGGAACAGCTTTACGGAACAGTTCAATTCCTGGAGTTGTTCCGGTTCCGACTGTTCCGGAAATTAACTGTTCTTGCCCATCTCTAGTTGTGTTTACAAAATATGATTCAACAACTGATCATATGTCATCACAAGTTTTGCTAACTTTATATCCTAAAAAAGTCACATGGATCAGTTCAGCAGTTTTTGAGCAGTAATAATTATAA
>JAQJVL010009416.1:0-16116 GCA_035578905.1 Stictocephala bisonia
TAAATCCCCTTACTAATTATCGACAAATCTCAATTTTGATTTCCATATCTAGTCTTTGAAAAAATAGTTAATAACAGGTTGGACAAGTACTTAGAACAGAAAAAAATTATAAGTAAAATTCAGCATGGTTTTCAAAAAGAGAAATCAGTATATTAGTAGTAACAACTATTTTAGACACAATTCAATAGATAAAGGGAAATAACAGTGAGATTATTTATGGACCTGTCAAAGGTTTTTAACAGCTTTGATCACACTCTTGCAAATTCCTAAAATTAGTATTAAAGGTGTAGAACACAATTGGTTCAGTTAGTACTTATTATTATATTCCGTCACTCCAGCGGGAATATAGGTTAATTCGGTTTTTGTGATTAATAGTTGTTGTACATAATGATCACGTAATGGACGCTAATCGCGATAGTAGTTTTTCCGTGATATCTCAATAAATATTTGTAATAGACTAAAATAGTTTTCAAATTTGTATTCAGCGCAAAAAAACATCAAAATAAAAGAAAGATTATTAAAATACCATTTAAATTAACAGAACTATGACGAACATACTAAAAGTTGTGACATTGGTTTTTTGAATTTTTCGGTAAAATACGTTATTTCCACGGAAAAAAAGCATATCTCGTGAAAATACAGCCAATTATAAAAATGTCGGTAATTATGCACTTTCTTGCCACTAAACAAATTTGGAACATTTTGCTTGAAATGGGTCTAGAATTGGCTGTATTTTCACGAGATATGCTTTTCATTCCGCGGGAATAACGTATTTTACCGAAAAATTCGAAAAAACCAATGTCAGAACTTTTAGAATTTTTGTCATATTTCACTTAATTTAAATGGTATTTTAATCATCTTTTTTTTATTTTGATGTGTTTTTTTGCAATGAATACAAATTTGAAAACTATTTTGGTCTATTACAAATATTTCTCGAGAAATAATGGAAAAACTACTGTCGCGGCGGATCGCGAAGATTAGCGGCCATTGCGCGATCATTATATACAACAACTATTAATCACAAAAACCGAATTCTCATATATTCCCGCCGGAGTGACAGCCGGCAGGCCGTCACGGGGACCAAACGCCCGAATTTAACGCAAATTACGAATTTTTGTTGAGAAAATAAGACAATTAGGATATGTTTGGTTATGTCAACAAAAATGCATTTTTCGAGCTGAAAAAATAATGTTACTACAAAACCAGTTATATATTTGTGTTCAGCATAAAAAAAACATAAGAAATGAAAAAAAAATTTGTCGAAAAATAACGATTTTTTAAAAAGTTGGTTTTTTCATTAAATAAAAATCTAGTTTTTCGATTTTTCGGTAAAAAACGAGTTTTCCGCGGATGAAATCAAACTCTTCAAGAGATATAAAGTCATTTATCACCACTTTATTAACATGAAATCATATTTTCAGAGGTGGCAAGAAAGTGCATAATTACCTAGTTTTCAAATTAGTATTCAGTGCAAATAAACACATCAAAATAAAAAAAAAAGATGATTAAAATACCATTTAAATTAACAGAAATTTGACAAAAATACTAAAAGTTGTGACATTGGTTTTTTTCGAATTTTTCGGTAAAATACGTTATTTCCGCGGAATAAAAAGCATATCTCGTGAAAATACAGCCAATTCTAGACCCATTTCAAGCAAAATGTTCCAAATTTGTTTGGTGGCAAGAAAGTGCATAATTACCATTGTTTTTACTGGCTACAATAGCCTGGCGTTTTTGACAAATTATAGTAGCCTCTACTAAGGTTAACAATCCTACAAATGACAAATTGAGGGAAAGGTATGGCTAGTCTCACGTTGATGAGAGTAATGTATATGTATGTAAGGTTAATCAAGCTATTCAGAAAATAATGAATCAAGTAGTGGCTTGAGACGAAAATAAACAATATACGAAACAGTAGGCTACAGAGCCCCATAACAACAAAACTAACCAACTTAACTCACCTGGCAAATTTACGAACTCAATCCGCAATTAATTCTATGGTATGAATACAGAAGACGTTACACTAACAATCGAATAATAAGTTGTTATCTTAACAACATTAAAATCAATATAAATTTCCTCTTATTTTAAAACATACTAACTTCAATATATTAAAGCAGTAGTTACTGTTTGGAGTAAATTTGTAAATGATAGACGTTGACGTTACATAGACTGTAGACCCAAACCCAAAGTTAAGTTTTTACACTTTGCTACTTTTTTATTCTGGCTTGCGCAGGACCAGTTTTTATACATGCAGTGGCAAAGATTAACATATTTGTGGTTGCTTCCTTGTTTAGGTATTAACATAGACCTTGGTATAATAGAAGGTCTCTGGTATTAATGTACTTAGTGCGTTAGTTTAATACGGTATACATAACAATACGGTAGACATGTTTTCTTGCACATGAGAGTTAGAATTTCCCTTAATCTGGTGTAATAAAGCGTTTTATTTAAAGAGTATGGGTTGCTTTAAATACTGGATTGTAAGCCATCTTGAAGCCTTCCAATAATGAAAGGGGTTGGATCTCGGATTGAATAGGGACCAGGACAACATATATGTTCTAGTGTTTTGAAGTATTATTTGCATATATATTGTTTTTTATCACTTTTAAAAAGTAATTAATCTCTGCGTATATTTCAACATTGTATAAGGATAACAAATCGACGTAATTTTTGGTTTAGTGATGATTTTAATTTTTTTTTATATTCATCCCCAAAATGTGCTTATTAGGGACATTCAATGAATTTGTGTTCAAGAGTTTTATCAATAGCTTCACTACAATACAATAAAGAATTGACATTTGTATGACCAATTGTAGCCCTACAAATGCATTTGTAATGAGTGTTACATTACTGAACCAATGACTGGTGTGCTATTTCTTTTGTTGACTTTAGTTTGCTCTACTTGATTCCCTGTACAAATTAAAAAATTCTCTTTTATTTTTAATGCTGTGATACGTTTTAAAATTGTAAATTGGTACAAGGAAATGCCTTACAATTTCTCCAGTAATAATTACATCGTTTTTACGTACATTTTCTTCCTATTGATTATAATTGATTATAGGCAGACAAAGTGATGCGTTACAGTCATGACTGGCCCGTCGTTAGTGTTCGTCCGTGCGAGTTTAAATGTATTAATTATGTATATGTACTTTGTGTTTGTGTAATTTTATCTTGTGACTAAACCTATTAGGTGGATTGATCTTCACTCGATGACCAGCTGAGGATGCCGTACTTACGGTGAAACATGTTCTGAATATACTATTCACACAGGAGCTGTACGACGGAATAAGTAAGTGATTTTCTCTTACAATTTGTTTGAACAGCTCAGGGGCTAAATAATGTATATGAAATCTATAAAATGCTGCCTATTGATAAGTTTAAGTATAAAATTAAGAGGGCTCTAAACCCCCGCGCTGAGAAGCGTAAAAACTGCTTTGCGCGGTCCAAGATACTGCCCTTATTTACTGTCGTAAAATTATAAATGAAACATCTATTTAAAGATAAAGACATTTCTGACTCAAATCGCTTTTTATAATTTTCGAATTCTCCTTCATTTCGATTTTATAGGGTATTGAAGTTACCCAATATTCAAACTAGTGCCAAAATAAAACTAGAGCTGTTATCAAAATTTTAAAAAGCGATTTTAGTCAGAAATGTATCTGGTTTCAATTTAGTTTTGGTTTCAGATCGATATCTTTAAATCTGTAGCCGCAATGTTGGACCGCGCAAATGCCTGCATGGTAATTTATTGCCAAAATATGCGGTGATTCGTGAGATCCAAGTGGCGAAACCTCGAACTTCTTAGTCGCGGATGGATTTTACTACTTCATTCATAAAAACCTTCTTTCATTTAATTTAACATCGATGGATGCAATGTAGGCCTACGACGACTGATATCAGTATTATTATACAGACTGATTACTTAGAGTTAGTCTAATTATTTTTGAATGGATTATTTCGTTTAAATTAAAATGTGCGTTCCCATGTAGTTCCTGATATAATCTAACTACTAAGTAAAGCATAACATTTTTATTCGTAATGACAGTGCACAATATTTAGTATGTCATGAAAAATACTGTAATAATCATCTATATACAACATTTTTATGAAATAAATCAGTTAAACTACATTAACGAATGCGTACAGTTAAAATATTAATTCAATAATTCCGGCTTGACCAAAGCAATAAGTAATTCTATAATAAGTCACTGTCACTATTGGCCTTTGTTTTATTTTAAATATATAAATACAGTAATGTTAAGTTGTAGCTATTAATTTATTATAGTTCATTAATGTTGTGGTAGAAAAAATGCTAGGTCATTTATTTGTAATTTTATAAGAAGGTAACTTTGAAGCAAATATTTTACCTAAACGGTAACAAGGACAGAAAAATATGACAGCCGGGGGACGGGGCGGGGCGGAGCGGCAATCCTTTTGTGAACTTGAAGTCATGGCGGGGCGAGGTAGTGTTTGGGAACCTCGTACTAATCCCGATGTATTCCGTTGAACAGCCAATGAGAAGACTTAGGACGGTAAAACTTGATATAAGTGATATTTAAAAATTATGCAATGCGAAGAGAATTAATAAAATACTAATTTAAACAAGTTTTCTTAATTAGCATAGTATGTGTTGGTAGATGAATTTAATACAATATTAATATAAACTGAACAAATATAACGGTGATCGATTAAGGTAAGCTTAAGTTTACCGAAATCGATCACCATAACATTCGTAGCCTACATATTGCACTTATTTTTTATCAATACAGTATAAGTATTATACTGTATGAAATTTGCATTTTTTTACGTTACTTGTGTATTGAAGTAAAATTGTTCAACTATTATTATATTGCTGAAATAAGATGTTCTGATCGGTTTGGTTTTGTATTAATTTAATGCATGTTCAATTACTTGAGTATCCACTGACCTAATTTGGGAGCTCGTGATCAACTTGTGGCAGCCACATTGATCAACTTGGGTAGTCATCGTAATGGACTTGGCTAGCACTCGTGATCAACATGGCTAAAACTCATGGTCAGCTAGGGTAGTACCCGGGATCAACTTGGGCAGCCTCCGTAATGGGCTTGGCTAGCACTCGTGATCAACATGGCTAACACTAATGATCAACTCGTATAGTACCCGTAATAAACTTAGCCATCCACCGTCATAGACTTGGCTAGCACTCGTGGCTAGTCAATAATGAGTGGCTAGTAAAGTAGACCACAGGTGCTAACCAATGTAATCACTGGTGATTACACAAGTTCAGTTCACCAATGGTGCTACTCAAAGTAATCATGGGTGGATACCTAAATTGACCGTGTTATATATTAGATTATTAGAGGTCCTACCTACTAAGTTGACCACAGACTCTACTTAAGGTAATCACGGGTGTCTTCTCAAGTTGACCATGGGTCCTACGCAAAGTAATCACAGGTACTATCCGAGTTGACCATGGGTGCTACCCAAAATAATCACACTTGTTATCTTGTAGCACTGGTGCTACTCAAAGTAATGGCTGATAATACCCAAGTTGACTACAGATACTACCCAAGATAATTAGGCGTGGCTACTCAAATTAATTACGGTTTCTCCCCTAGTGGTTACTCCGTAATAAGGGGTGGCTACTCAAGTTGACCATGGGTCCTACCCAAGAACTCACAGGCACTAACCAAGTTCACCATCGTAATTAATTATGGGTGGCTACCCAAATTGACCGCTTGTTTTACCTAAAATAATTATAGGTCCTACCTAAGTTGACCACAGGATCTACTCAAGGTAATCATGAGTGGCTTCCCAAGTCACAAAGGATCCTACCCAAAGTAATCACAGGCACTATCTAAGTTGACCACGAGTACACCCAAGTTGATCATGGGTGTTACCAAAGGAAATCACAGATGCTATCGAAGTTGACCATGGAAGCTACCCAAGGTAATGACATATATTATCCAAAATGATCACTGGTGATACACAAGGTAATTACAGTTATTAACCAAGGGTGCTGCCCAAGGTTAATCACAGATAGTAACCAAGTTGACGACGGGTTATACTGAAGGTAATCACAGATTCTATCCAAGTTGACAATGGGAGCTACCCAAATCACATATAATAAGCAAAATGATCAATGGTGGTGCTACCCAAGGTAATCAGAGATATTACCATAGAGGACCAAGAGTACTACCCAAGGTAATCACAGGTACTACCCATGTTGATCATGGGAGCTACCCAAGTCAATCACAGGTACTACTCAAAATGATTACTGGTATTACGGGTGGCTACCTAAATTGACCACGAGTGCTACCCAAAATAATCACAGGTACTATCTAAGTTGACCATGGGTGCTACCCAAGGATCACAGGTACTACCCAAGTTGACATGGGTTCTACGCAAAATAATGACAGATACTACCCAAGTTAATCACGGGTGGTACCCAAGGTAATAACTGATACAACCCATGTTGGTCACGTTTTGAATGTATGTAACTGTTCTTAAAAGATCTATTACTTAAATGTAATAGTGACTTTATAAAATTGCGACATACTCAGCTAACTCATGTATCTGTATATTATAATACTCTGGCAAATGTAATTATTTATCATCAATAAATTGTTCAAGTATTTTTTATATTTACTAGGAATAACATTAATCTATTTCTAAATATGTTTTAACATCAGCTTTAATCCATGCAATGTAATCATTTCTTATAAACGACAAATACATTCATAGGTAACGAAGTGTTTAGCGCTTATGTACTGTGGTGCCACAATGGATGAGTCCAAACTGCTCAGACAGGTAAGGACAAACTACTGTACTCATATAAAAAACTGAGACCAAAGTATTGTGTGAATTGCTGAGGTCAAACTCGTAGACTACGTGAGCCTAAACTACCCCTGACATACATGTTTATGAGGCCAAACTACTGTCAGGTAGATGAGCCCAATCTGCTTTGAACGTCTAAAATTATATGTTCGGAATTGATATATGCTCGCAGCAGTTTCTCTGTTGGTTTCTCTGTTTTGATTGCTGGTTATTTTTAACAGTCGTGTTTAAAAAAAAGGTTATATTTAGTAATTTATATAGGCCTAATCGAATCATATTAAATTAATCACTCCTAAAAATACTGTGAAATATTTATCAGTAAAACTAAAATTTTTTAAAAGTAATTGTGTAAGAACTGTTGTCGAAATAAAATAATTGCTTTTCTCATGGCAATGGGAAAATTGAGCAAGATTATAATATATTATTTTAATTATAATTGATATCATTCATACGGTTCGCTTCGGTTTTCGTCTCTGTCCACGAAAATATTTGTTGTAACAAAATGTTTGCTTTTTGAAACCAAACTGTCCACGTAGTTTTATTTTCATGTATTGTAGTAATTCATTCAGCATACTTCAGAAGCAAATAAAAAAGTGGCTACATTTCAATTATTTTTTAATGTTTGGAAATTAGTGTGTTATGTTGCAATTGCCATAAAACTATGATAGTTTATGTGATATCATTGTTTATTTTGTTAAAAATAGTTAATAAACCGTACAAAACTATAAAACGTAAAATAAATTAACAGGCGGTGTTTTTTACTATTACTTTTTAACGTGATTTATTTAATTTTCAGTAAAACGTATCCTTTAATGCTTTTTTAAGCGTGTGTTGAGAATTTTTGTGGCGTTTATTTAATATTATTTTGTTTTAATCTTCAACCGAACATAAAAAGATACGAAATAGACATTTATTTGCAAATTGATGCCTTTTGTTAAATATTTAACCACATAACAACCAATATTTAGAGTACAATCCAACAGCTTTAAGAAATATTTACAAAAAACCATGCTTTGCAACATAATTTACTCAGTTTTTAGTGAAGCGTATCTTTATTTTTATGATCAAACTCTTCAATTGTTTTTCAGTTGTAGAATACAACTATGGCAAGCCGATGCTTAACTATGTTAAATTTTAACTGTTTTAAGAATAACAAGATTTTAATAAGAATTATGAGTTTGGAAAACGTTTCAAGTAGAAACTTAATATTTTAGTAGGCCCCTAATTTTATCAGTGAATAATTTGATTTCACCGTAAAAAGTCTACTTTTCTAAACAAATATTACTATTTTTTTACAAAAACAAAATGACATAAAAACATTTTAAGAAATAAAATACAGCAGCAATTCCGGTACTGACTGGAAAATTGACAATTGTTGAAAAGAATTGGCCTTTCAGCTCAACATACATTCAGACAGAGAAGGTCGGGCCACCTGAGGAGACTGCCGACGGGAGGAAGGGGTTTCCGGTTGAAAATACTACGAAAACCTACTATACAGGAAATGATTCTTGGGACTATATTGCACTTCGTCCGGCGGATTAAACTGGACGTAGTTCCAACTTCTATCGCCAGTGTCGCATGACTTCTATATTTTCTTTCCCTTTAGAGCCCTCTTAAGAATTTACTTACTAAAAATTGTCTGAATAATATAGAAGAGTTTTTTGAATTGGTTTTTGAGTAGATAATTACTTATTTTTAATTAGTTATAATTGTATTGACGCTTGTAATACATTTTGTGAAATGTTTCTACAATAAAATATTTATTTATTTATCGTTTATTTTATTTATTCGTATTTACGGCAATGACCAAAACAGCATAGTTTGGCTGTTTTTACAATATCAAATGTACATGAACATTATTAAACAGTCATTTCATTATCAATTAAAAATAAATTAATAAGTTGTAGATACTCAATCAATCAATCAATCAAACTTTATTGCCATATAATACAATTAGTACATGGGCAGGCGTCAATTATTCTAGTGAACAATACTGTACATAGAATACATATATATATATTCCTAGAATTATAATTACAACATTAACTATTAATTAATTTGCAGAAACTCATTTATATTATAATATGCTTCACTCAAAAGTAAGCCTTTAAGTCTGGTTTTAAAAGGTTTTGCATCCATTTTAATTTTTAGTGGGGCTGGCAGAGAATTAAATAATTTAATACCATTCATTAATAAATGTTTTTTAAAAAAAGAGGTCCGGTGTTTGGGTATTGGTAGATTTGTTTTACTTCGGAGGTTGAAGCTATTGGAGCATTGAGATGGTTCTATTCTGAAAAGGTCAGGGTTATTTATGACAAAACTTAGTGTTTGATATATATAAATGGATGGAAGTGTTAAAATATTGTGGTTTTTAAACCATTCTCTGCATGAATCGGTTCTTCTTAGTTTGAAGATGATCCTTACGGCTCTCTTCTGAAGTTTGAATAGTTGTTTAGTTCTACTGGTTTCAGAGCCCCAAATAGATATTCCATATGAGAGGTGTGGATAAACTATCCCATAATAAGCTGTCAGGAGATGACAAGACTCAAGCTGCGTTGATAGAACTCTTAGTGCAAAAGTTCCTGAGCTCACCAAGCTTGCTATTCTATTTACATGGCTATTAAAGCGCAAGTCATCATCTATAAGCAACCCTAAGTACTTGACAGATTTTACAGGGCATATTAAAGAATTTCCTAAAGCATGCATTCCATGGTCACTCTCCTTTTTGGTAATAGAAAAATTTAAAATACTAGTTTTTTCCATGTTAACCACAAGTTTGTTTGAACTAAACCACTGGAGCAAACAATTCATTTCAATCGTAAGACTTTGACCCAAAAGGGGTTTACTTGGCTCAATAATTGACACAGCTGTATCATCGGCAAAAAGGCTTATATCTGCCCTAGAAACGCCTGATTTTATGTCGTTTACAAACAGAAGAAAAAGTAAAGCACCAATAACTGATCCCTGAGGAACACCGTTTTTCATCTGTACTACATGAGAAAAGCTATGCCTAAGTACCCTTAATCTGTCAATATAAGGAATTGTAACATGTTGTTTCCTATTCATTAGGTAAGATCTTATCCAAAATAAAGGAACTCCTCTTACTCCAACACACTCCAATTTGTCCATCAGAATATCATGATTAACAAGATCAAACGCCTTGCTCAGGTCGACGAAGGGAAAGGGGACATAGCAAAATACTAGGCCCAGCTGGAAAGATGATAATGTTAAAAAAATAAATAACCCTAATATAAGCAAAATCACTAATGAAAGACAGACGTTAATTTAAAAGATTAAATATAAATCATGCAAAGATAAAAATATAATAAAGCAAATGAAACAAGATAAACCTATAACAAAACAAATAACAATATAACCTTATAACAGCAACACTTTTTATGTTTACAAATAATAAAATGAGACTTACAGTGTAAACCAAAATATTGTCCTAAATACAGCACAAACATATAGTAACTTACTGTTAAAGAACAGTACTAGGCATAATACTATAACAAGAACATAACACTATAAGTAAAATATTATTGAGATAATCTGCAATAAAGTAAACAACAATAAATTAACATAAAAAATTGCTTAATTACTTAACAACAAAGCTACTTTCTTTTTAAATACTTCTATGGGAATCAATAGCAGAACATAACTCATTTCCAGTCCTCATTATTCTTCAGCTGGTGCTGTAGTACTGGTAGTTTGTCCGAAAGTGGTGCCTGGCAAACAATTGACTGTGACGAGCATGGCGAGGAACGTGGAAGTCAATTTGGTGGAGTATCTCTGGACAAACGATCAGGCCACTCAGGAGTTTGAACAGGAATATTGTGTCCATCATAGTTCTACGATCGGCAAGGTTAGGACGCAGCAACAGAAACTGGATTTTCTGAAGATCAACATTTATGTATTGTTAGCCCAGTCTCACACCAACCACTCTACAGAACCACCCCTGCACTGCATCAGTAGAAGAGATCTGTCCCACCTGATAGGGTGACCAAACCACAGAGGAAAACTCAAGTATGGGTCGTACAAGAGACACGTAGAGGGTCCTGAAAGAAGGCAAGGAGAAGCCCTGACGACAATTCTGACTAATAAGCCCAAGTGCTTTCATTGCTTTGTTTACCATATTGGAAATGTGCTTGATAAAGTCGAAAGAGGGTGTCAGAAGCTCTCCAAGATCTCGAACACCGTCGACCCTATGCAGAGAAGTCCTGTAGCGTATAGTAAAACTTGCGATGGTCTCTCGTTCTGCTGTAAATGATGACCATATATTTTTTTTTAGGTTTAACGTCATTTCATTTTCTGAACACCAGGTCTGAATGAGATACAGAAGAAACCGTTCAAATACCTTTATGTGATCAGTACAAAGAAGAAAGTTCCCATGTAACAAATCACTTATGTCATTCACAAACAAGCTAAACAAGAAAGGCCCAGGTGAGATCGTTGGCAAGCATGTTTACCTTTTTAATTTCTTTAATGCCACAATCTTATGGGATTCATATTAAAACTGCACTTTTTTTGTTTTAGATACAAGTAGTTATATACGACTCATTGTATCTGCCCTTTTACTCCCTCATCGTTGACCACTTTTTTGTATAAGATGGTATGCATGATCCAATCCTGCAATCAATGCATTGACATTTTTGAAAAAGATAACCATGTATTCTCAAATTATTAAATGAGGTCCCATGGTATTCCTGAGACATAAATTTAATCATAAACTCTAAAAAACCAGTTGTTACACATAGCCACAAAGCAAAGACATAATAAGTTAATGCAAGCTGATAAGCATCCTCCTTCAGTTTTTCTGAAGAATCAACAAATTGAACCATCCACAATAGTTGGTTAGTTGGGGAGATGATATTTTGGCTCTTATAAATTCACTAGCTGGTAACCGTGCTTCGCAACGGCGAGTGTCCAAAAAATTAAATCTTTAAGATACAAAAATGTTTTTAACATATCATCAACAATATTTTGTTTTTTCTAAGTGCATAAAAACTTGTATGAAATCAATAAGCTTAAATACGATAATGTTATACAGTAAATACATTCACTATCAAGTTAAGTTTACTCGTTATGGTACGTAAAGTGTCTGATATCTATTTAGGCTGTCGGTTGTATAATGTTGAGTTAGGGTAGTTGAAGATGAGTCATGTGATCCTATCACCTTAGCCTTGGGTCCACGTAGCCATAATATATGTTATTTACTTGCTGCTAAATACTGCATTTATTAATAGAATATATTTCAAACATATAGCAAATAAGACTCTCAATTATGTTCCATGCCACTGTACATGTATGGGTGGGTCAATGCCACTATTCGTGTATGGGTGGGTTGGTGGGCTATAGAAATCAGAAGCAACTGTGAGTTTTTTTCTCACAGGGTTGGTTGGTCTTAGGGTCCCGCTGAGGTATATAGTATTCATCTTCTGCACGGCAGAGCATGAGTGGGTATTGGCCTTGATTATATACACCTATAATAGTTATTCCATCTAATAGGAGTATGTGTGCCTGTTATTTTGTTAGTTAGTGAGGCCCGCAACCACAGCTAGTTTAAACTGCATTACTTTGACATGGGATTTTACTAGCGCTCAACAATGAACAAAAAAAAAAAAAAAAAAAAAAAAAGCAGATATTTTGAGACTAAAATTTAACATTGTATGGGAAATATATTTGTGTATAAAATCAATGCTATTGTACAGCATCGTAATTACGATGTGTCTCATTGATTCCCACTTTACTATCATTTCTGGTGTGCAGAACGATTATATCTCCAAAATTTATTTGTGATGTGTCTGACGATGATAGCCTTGCTATCGAAAGGCCTCACTATTAAAGTTTTTGAAGTTATACTTCTTTGCGCCCGTTAGACACTTTGGGATGGGATGTTGGTCGAGAAATCGCGTCACGCTGAAAAGTAAGAACAAATTTTTAAGAACTATCGATTAATCGATTGTTAATCGAAGAAATTACTGATAATGATAATATAGGTGTATAATATAATAATGAAGTCACGTATAATATATTGAAGATAAATATATTGAATAATATTGAAAAATGTCTTATATTTCATTTATATATCCTCTGTTTGTGTGCGTGAGTGGGTGTATGAGAATGGCCAAAGAAGTATAACTTCCACCGTGTGGTCCGACGCACACCCAATTTTTATTGGTTTAAATTGCGTTATTTTTAATAATTAAATACCTACTGTTTCTCAAAGTAGGCTTTTTAAAGACCGATTTACATTGGTATCTCAGTATGTACTCTATTTTGTATGATTTAGTATTTTTCTCCAGTTGGAAAGACGATTAACGAGCTCAGCTGTTGCACATGTAAATTTTCGACTGCCCTAGTGGAGTTGACAAGGTATTAAGGGTTATTTTGAGGTTAATAAGTTGACCTCAAGTGGAATTCTTATGTTATGGTGATATCATAATTTTTGCTATCAACTTGGTAAAGTCTAACGTTTGAAAATGCTGATTACTTCAGCTACAAAGTGTAAGTTATCACTTTTTGTTTATGATATCACATACATTACATGATAGTTAGCTGTACATTACAGCTAGGTAATGAAGACACAATATAAAACAATAAAAATAAATAAATAAACCACTTATATTTATGGGAACAGTGAATACAAACGTCATCTGGGTTTTATAGAATACAGAGTGACAACAGAAAATTAAAACCTAACTTTTAAGTAACCTTGAAAACAGATAGTAAAAATATATGAATTATTTTTAGCCTAAGCCTAGAATCAGTTTAAATGGTAAGCATTTTTTTCTAATTTGTTGATGGTTCTTAAATCTTTACATTTCTCTATACATTTCAATGTTGGATAACTGCTTTCCTTTCCACCTTAAAATAATTAAAATTACTGTTTTAAAGTCGCTTAAATTGAGATACAGTATATTAGGTATCAGAACAGATCCTTTCATTGTTGCGGAAAATTTAATTTTCGTCAGAAACCAGGAAAACTAGTTTCTTTTTAAAAGTATAAAAGTCAATTAAGAAAAAACTGACTGAAAGTGGACATCATAAAGGATTTTCATAAATGGTAGGCATTTTTTTTATTTTGACCGGATTTAGCTGGTGCATTGGTGCAAGAGGTTGATCAATCTCCACTGTTAATTTCGGAAAGTGTTGCCAAATACAAGGTTTCTTTGAAAATTCTTCTATTCAATGTTTACGAAATAAATTATTAGAACTGGAACAATTTGCAGAAAACGGAAAAGTAGATATTATATGCATTAGCGATCATTGGTTTGTGGATGAACAAATTGAATTGTTTGTTCCACAAGGGTACGTTGCCGCTAGATTACTCTGCCGCAAAACACTAATAAATGGTTGAACGGGTATATTCATTAAAGAATCAATTGATTATAATGCTATTGACCTCAGTCAATTTCATTCTGAAGTAAATATTGAAGTATCGGGAATTATTATAAAGCATCTGGATCTAGCTATTGTATCCCTATGTAGAGCTCTCTCTGGAGTTATGAGGCTATTTCTAGATAATTTTGAAAAACTTGTTTAATATGTTTTGCTTTTTTCAAGAAAAAAGTCACTTTTCAGTCAACTTACAAAAATCCTTCCTTTACAAAAATTCAACATTTGTGTTAAGTTAAATTTGGGTGCCTGACCTGTGGAAAATGTAAACCCCAGCTTTTCAAATAATCAACCCCAACTATTAACCACAAAACCTGAATTCTCATATACCTTTACCATAATGTGAATTTGGGTTTTGTGATTAGTGATGTTTATAATGATCCCATAGTGGCCGCTGATCACAATTTGCCATGAAAGCAGTTTTTAGGTTATATCTTGAAAAATAATTGCCACAAACCAAAATAGTTAGGCTTCAGCGTAAAAACTTATGTTAAATAAAGATAAAAATCATTTAAAATAACGGAACTGTGTCAAAAATACTAAACTTTGTGAAATTGTTTATTTTGTAATTTCTGGTATAAAACATAATTTCCACAGAATAAAAAGCATCTCTCCTGAAGATAGAAACAATTCTTGACCTATTGAAATAGCCTGAAGGCCGTTTTCAAAAATTTATTTTGATTACTAGAAACTGCTTTGAAATACCTAGTTTTGTAGTGCTAAAATTCAAGTTTATTTAGTTTTTGCTAAACCACTCAGTTAAAGAGAAAAGGTGGCATTTAAGACATTTTAATTTATATAACTATTCAAAATAAAATGTTAGTGCAGCAGTAATCAGCCAATCATTGTTCATTATTTCCACACCGACCGTAGATGTTTAGGCAAATAAGAAAAGCAAATGAGTGTAGTCATTGTTACTACTGTCGGATCAAAAATTATAGATATCCTACTCGAGTTTGAACATCAACTTTGTGAAAAGTATAAGGCAGAGGAAAACTAGATTAACATAAAAATTTTTCTCATCTATTTATGTGATATGAGTGGTAGTTATATATTATTACCTCCGGAAAATTTTTTTAAATCATAGTTCGAGTCTGAGAAAAATACACCAAATTTTACAGTTGCAGATGACTTGTAATATTTGAAAATTCATTCATTATAGTAAAAGTAATGATCAGGTCATTTTGAAACTTTAATAACGTGTAGGTACTTTAATTCAGACCACATATGTGAAGTTGCAAAAATGTTCAGTGACATAAAAAATGTTGTTATCAATTTTCTTTAGTAATTTTTTCTTGCCATTGAAAAGGAATAAAATCAAACTTGAGACAAATGATGGTTTCAGGTGTCTGATGTCAGTTAGTTGAATATATATTTATTTATGTTGTATGCGTTCTGATTGATTTTATATCACTTTATTATTCTTTCCAATGGCAGGATAAAAAAAAGTTTCTGTTTGCAATATGTAAAGCTAACTATTTACAGTATATAGAATATTATTTATTGTTTATAATATATACAGTCTTGTAAGTTTTTATTTTATTTCAAAATTTCACTCGCTATCCTCACTGAAGTCATCACTACTGTCATTTTGGAAATATCCACAAGATTGTACATATTGTAAATAATAATCTATATTTATTTTAAATAAAACTTTTAAAATTGTAAATATTTATTATATCACATGCACTGGACTGTGTTATCGCGCCTTCCCTGGCTTCTTGGCAGGTGAAACTAAATGCAATGTTGCCGCATTCTAACAGTTGGTACACCTCTTCCAACCAGGTAGGTGTGTGAGTTTCTTAATAACTTTGTGTAAGTAATGCTTGACTTTATTAATTTCTTAAACACTTAAATTTTTTACTTATAAATCTCTTTTATCAGGTATGTTAGTATTAA
>JAQJVL010009417.1:0-16107 GCA_035578905.1 Stictocephala bisonia
AAAATTAAATTATTTTTAAATGTGTAATCATACTGTATATAATTACTGTTTTAATTTAGGGGTAGTTTTAAGGGTAGAAAAGCTTAAGAATATGATAATCATTTTCGAGAGTGTGGAATAATATTTAAATCCTTTTCATTTTATCAAAAAAATTTTTAAAAATTTTTTATCAAGTGGTAGTTTTCAAGGGTTGAAAGGGGGTTAAAAATTTGATAATTATTATAGAGAATATAAAATATTACTAACTCTATTCTTACATCTTTTTATGTCATACCAAAGTATTTTTTTGTGATTTTTTCAATTTAGGGGTTGTTTGCAAGGGTTGTAAGATTTTCAAGGGGTTGAAAATGATTTTAATATGAGGTAATTGTGTTAGAAAACACTTTACAATTTCACCACTTACTATTAGACATGTTTTCTAGCGATAAAATGGCTCAATGTCAATTTTTCCATTAAGGGGTTGTTTACACCCCTTAAAAATAATAGGCGGAGTTCAGATAATTTTCACTTTTGAAGTTAAGGTTAAGATGAGCTAATTCCAAAATTTCATGCAAATCGCTTCACAGTAAAAAAATTCTGAGGTAAGACCGTATTTTTCGCTTCAATGACTGCACTATTAAAGCTTTTTGGAAATCATTATTTACAATTTAACAGTTGTTCGATTCGGTTTATTTTAATGTCTCTCCATATGGTTCTTATAGCCGAAAAACGTACTTTGAGGGCTTCCCACGCCCTTCAGGGTAAAATATATAAAACTTAAGATCTTATTACAAAACTACGAACACAGGCAATGTTTTTGACACCTCAACTGTTAAAATTGGTCAAGAAATTAGGGAGGAGTTACGTTGACAAAAAACGGCTTCATGTATTATATATGGTCTATGGGACACCCCTGCTTCGCGTGCCAACCCCGTAACTCACTGAGCACATTACACCTCGGCCTTCGGCCTCGGCTTTTAATTTTTAACTACAAATAATATTATATTAATTGTATAACGTACAATCACAATATTACATTTATTTACAGTATTTCACTCACATTACTTGCGTTGCTACCTTTATAAACACCCAATGATTTTACTTAGCCTATTTTAAACGTGTTTATTTCATTTGGTTTTGTTTAACAGCGATGATTAAGTAAATAAATAAAATTACTGCATTAGATCACCACTTAAACCTACAAGTCTAGTGGAGCGGAGCCCTACAATCGAATGTGAATAAAACCATGCTTACAACCTTCCCTGGTTCGACATTGACAGATCTAACCTTCTCAATATTACAAACACCATTGTTTACATTCCAATAGCTGTAAACATTTTTTTTGGAAATCATTATTTACATTTAAACATCTGTTAGTTTTTGATTCATTTAAATCTCACTCCATGTTATTCTTATATAATAGGTGAAAAATGAACTTTGAGGGCTTCCCGTGTCCTTCAGGGTGAACAATTCGAATAAGTAAAACTTTATTGCACAACTACGAACAGAAGCAAATTGTTTGATACCTCAACGGTATAAATTGCTTAAGAAATAAAGAAGAAGTTGCTTTGACAAAAAAAAAAACAGCTTCACGTATTATATATATATATGGTCATGGATGTATGTATTTTATATTTTAATGGATATGTAGGTGGTGTAAGGGCTTACAGTTTAGCTCCCGATTATGTTTGAAAACTTATAATAACATGACGTGTTGTTTAACTCTTAACTAATTAATTTTTGTATATATTGGTTTTTAAATACGCTTATTTTATCTAATGATTTGTTATCCTAGTTACAATTTCAAGAAAGGCTTTAACATCACAATAAGGTGGTAAGTAATACAGTAACTGAAGATTACATGATATATTTTTTCTGTTGAAAGGTCTCTTGAATCGTTTTATTTATTTATTTATACATTAAACGAGTTGTTTATCGCCAAAAAATTAACAATCGTGAAATTTATAATATTTTTTTAGTGATTGTATAGATTATTGAATGTTGTTCACATTTACTAAGGAAATATAAACAAAATTTTCACACTTCAACGAATGCTTCAATAAAACGAACCTCCCTATGACGTAATTGCTACCGGCGCGATATAGATGTGTACTTGTATGAGACAACCTCTTGTATAAGAACCTTGGGCTTCACCTACCGTAATGCTACAGTAGTGCACGTGCCCATTCAACTGGTCTTATGTATTCTATGGTTAATATATATAAAGGACCTTGCGTCAACTTTCACAGGGGTAATTAAGTAATATATTATGATATGCTAACTTTACTGCATTCATAAATATGCTATATTTTAAGTACCATTCTACTTGAGGAAACTATTCCTATAGAAGTTTAGATTTGACCAGTTGAAAGTATTGAAGCATTACTTATTTCATACTGTATCTAAAATGGTCGGTAGCGGAGTTAGTTTAGACTCATTTGCAGAAGTCAATTCAATCCTAATCACTGTCGGATTTTAAAATAAATAAGCTAATACGCTCAGGCTATTCATTTGTCAATGGCTATTGAGGACACAAAGTAAAAAAGTCTTGTGTCTTGTAAGACTAAGTAAAACTACATTCACTCATACACACTAAATTGAATTCTAAACTAGTCCATATTTTGATGATTGGCGTCTAAAGAATAAACGATACAAGAACTGTGGTCATGATTGGATATATCGCTATAGCCTGTTGCTTGCAAATATATATGGTTTGTGGGAAGTAGAGGGTGACATATAGAGAACTCTGCAATGTTAGAGTGGCCTTGCACATGACCTACTTGCAACAGTCGATAGGGGTGAGTGGCAGTCGGTGCCGGGCGCGTGCCGGAACAACAAGGTAACCTGATCATCCCTTAATATTGATAATAAATTATATCCATATAAACTAAAACACCATCTATAGGATGGTTAAGCATTAAACAAAATTATATTTGTTATTTACTTACGTTTAGATAACATATTTCGGCACATATAATACAAATTAACTGGTAGGGGTAAATGATGATTTCTGAAAACACTTTTATTTGGAAAAATTGCTTTATAAGGGCAAAACTAAAGTTATGAGTAATTTTTTCCCTCTTAATACTTCAAATGCCGTAAAAAATAAGTGTATGAATTAGTATGAATCTATTCTAAATTTTACATTTTTGTTCCATCGTGAAAAAGCAACAAACCAATGTACAAGGTGATTTACAGTTAGTGTTAAACATGTGATTAATAAACGTATCTTCTTTCAATATTAATTCCTATAAAATATGCAAAATTGTGTGATGCAAAATTTTAATGCAAAAAAGCATGATACATTTCTATCTAACTGATTTTCGTTACGTATATGGTTTTTGAAAGTGACTGAAAGAATAAAATTTTGTGATTTTTATTCATGAAAGTATATTTCAACTTTAAGACGATTTTTAATGTATCCAAAAGCAATTGTGAAAGGTAGCAAACTATTTAAAAAAATCCTTAATAAATGATCTTTTAACTAGTATGTTTGCCTTAAGATTATTGTTTATAGTAAATGAAAACACTGATTCATCAAACGACAGTAAAACTTGTACAACTATTTAAATGTTTTATTTACAATCCTTATTTATATAATATGTAAACATGTTTTTAACGCAACTCATCGATTATTTCCCGATCAATTGTAATAATGATTGAGGTGTCAAAAAAGTTCACCTATTTGTAGTTGTGCGATAAGGTCTTCATTGTTCAATACGTTTACCCTAAGAGGTATTTTTGGACAGTTCTCAAAGTACGTTTTTCGGTTATAAGAATAACATGGAGAAAATCATTATTTCAAAAAGTAACAGCCATTCAATGACTAGTAAAAAAGCAATTCATGATGTTTATAATACTGTATTGAGAAGATTATAAACGTTTCTTGTTTGAGAGGGAAAGTTTGATTGATTGTAGGGTTCTGCCCCACTGGCTTTTAAACTTTCAATGGTAATCTTATGGAGTTATTTTATTTATTTAATTAACCATCAGCTACAGTTGTTAAATAAATAAAATAAAAAACTAAATAAATAAAATAAATGTTAAATAAAAAACTAACTACAGTACTGAAATTGTCTGTGGAAGTTAAAATTAAAACAATAATTAAGTCAAACTATTGTTAATACATTTACATGTTATGATTTTACCTAATACAGATTAATCAATAATATTTGAATTAAGTAAAGAGTCACGAGCACAGGAAGTGACGGGGTTAGCTCACAAAGCGTCAAGTGGTGTCCCTTAGTAACAATTATTACTAACAGCTCTTTAAAATAATATTGAATAACTCTTTGAACTAATATCCTTAAATATCACCTCCCATTCCAAGTGGCATCCTCAATTCTTTATGCACATTCTAGTTCTTTTTCATTGCTCACCCAGTTACAATGAATGAGAGTTTTTCTCGAACTATTACTGCTACGGCCACACTCCTGTTTCTAAGATCAACCTCATTTTCAACTGCATTAACATAAACATGCTCACCCAGTTACAATGAATGAGGGTTTTTGTCGAACTATTACTGCTGCGGCCACACTCCTGTTTCTAAGATCAACCTCATTTTCAACTGCATTAGCATAAACATGATCTTTTATTTATTAAAAAAATCCTTAGGTGAAAGATCTGGTGATCTGGGTGGTCAAGTAATGTTTCGCCACGACCTCTATCCTCCATGTGGGGTAATTTAAAACAACAATTTCCTTACTGCATTCTTAAAATGCGACTGAACAATATATTGTAGATAAATATGTTTCTGTGTTAATTGAGGGTCTAGTCCACCGAGAAGTTCAAGAAGATCGTGTTAAATAAAGTTCAAAAACATATAACTGTTAAGATTCCCGTCAAAAACACGAGGACCAATTAGTTGATTACCTAAAATACTGGCCCAAACATTCATTTTTAAGCGTGTTTAAAAATCTCATTCTCTAGTTACTCTATAGTATTCCGAAGTCCAAAGATGGTGATTATGGGTAAGAAAAATACCTTTTCTTGAGATTTGTGAAGATTGACTAATCGGACTGAAGAATATGATTAAAAAATTATTTTATTGATTATCATTGTTCAACAACCAATGACAGAATTCATTTCTAGAAGGAAAATCGTTAGGTTGAAGTGATTGGATATAAGTGAAATGGTAAGGATAAAATTCGTTATCTTTCAGTAACTTCCACTGAGAAATACCAATCTCATTCGCAATTTCACCACTGCGAACTCGTAGATTGTTATTAACTCTCTTAAGATTAATTTAATCTAAGCAAACATAATGCGTTGCATTTATACGTTTTTTAAAACTGTTCCATTTTTAAATAAGCCCTGGTAAAGCCTAGTGGACAGTTGGGGACGGAGAATAGACCCATTCGAATAACAGTTATGATATTCACTTTGAGCAGCAAGTGCATTCCCATTACAGAACCCGTAAACTAAATGCATTTCTGCGTAATCCTAGTAACTAAACGGTATATATAAACTAATATGGTTACTTAATCTGGAGAATTGAGAATGCAATAGGCAGGTTAAAAAAGGTAATTTTTTAAAACACATAACACAATCAAGTCGTATTTCGGTTATTTTACAACCAGTATTAATCATATGCTTTCACTGTTGTAACAGCTCATTGTCATATGAACATTAAGTAATCATATTATATTAGTAGTTCTGTCAGCGAACTCATAGGACCATATGTTCGTTGAATTCTGTACTTTGTTAAAACCAGTACTTTCGTTTATTAAAACATTAAGCTTTGTCAGTCAATGAAAGACATCCATTAAATCCAATATGGCAATTAAAAATCATTTACTAAGGACGTTTTTTAAAGTAGTTTGCCACCTTCCACGTTCGCTTTATATACATAAAAATCCGTTAAAAGTACATTAATACAAGCTGCCACTGAGGAGTTAACTGCGGCCATAAGGAAAATACCTTTGTTTCTTTTGTATATGTGTAGTAGGTTATTTAAACAAAAAATTAACTATAATTTTGCGGTCTGCCCATAGTATAGTGTATAGTAATGACACAATGAGTTGAATTATTTAAAATTTGCATTATTTATAAAACTGATTGAAATGTTGTTAAGTTCCCCGTGTGGTTTCGTCACCTGTTAAATGGATATTTGACGAAGAAGCAACCCTTCACTCCACCATGGACGACCGCACAATAGACTTAATATTTTCCGGCTCTTTGGAGAGTCTCCCCCCAGTGAGCTCCAAGATTGTCCGGATTTTTACAAGCTCTACATTCACAGGTGAGCATGTTGCACTATTAATTTATGGGTTTACAATACCTCTTTGAATTTTAAGAATATAACCATCGTAACTACACTGTTCGTGGCATGGTGTCCCAGGACATTCTAAAACTGAAGACCTCGGTGCAAGAAGGGGATAAATCCGTTAAACATAATTTTTCAGGAAGTGAAAAAAAAAAAAAAAAAAAAAACGATTTAAAATACAATTTTTATACTAGATCTTTTAAACTACGCATGAGGGTAAATTTATCTCTTTTACATTCAGGAACACTTTTAAAAACAAAAAAACCTCATTTTGTACATGTCAAAAATTATTTTGTAGTAAGGACTTATCCCCCATTTGCCCCAAAATTGTATACAATGTTGTGATGAAATAAGAACATTAAAAGAAATATTGAGTATTAGTATGTTTATTTCTTTGAGTATTAGGCCTATAAATTGAGTTGTTGAACACCGTTTTCCATTATTTTGTGAATCCCTCTGGTCTGAGGAAGGTGAGCGAGGTTCACCGAAATCGATCACCATAATATTTGTACATTTTGTGCTTGTATTGTAATATATTTGTAAATTTTGTGCTTATATTGTAATAAATTTGTGCTGTGTGACGTTTACTTGTACTGTATGTTTATTTCTATTAAAAATCATAAAAATCTATTTTTTACATAAATATCATTAAAAGTGAATAAATATTCATTTATATCAATTATTTAGTTCATTTACTAACTATTAGTAATATCCAACTTGATTTGATGTTAGGTGAAATATATTTTTGAAACAAGTTTAGAAATCAAGTTTAGAACAACATACTCTGATTAACTGGTACACTATAAAGTACTATACAACGCTACTAGGTTAATAATACAAAGGTTGAAGCCAGCTGTTGGCTCCTGTTTCGACGTGGGTGGACAAATGGTGAACTATGTTTGGTGTAAGAGAGGGACAGCTCCTGGAGCAGTCCTGTTTTTGTTCCCAAATGAACTTTGTTACAGCTCCATTTACTTTATATCGTGTGAGCTATTGCTTGGAGCTATCCCCTTTTTGCACCGAGATCTTCAACTGTCGGACTATTCCTCAAAACACTCCACAAGTAGTTTTCATAAAGATTATTTTCGCCTGTCCAATGAACAAAAGGAGCAATTGAACAAAGCTGAGAACATTATGCCAAGAAACAGCCTTTTTAAATGATTCTTTTATCTCTTACTAAGCTTTAATATATTTTAAAAATCTTATCTTACTTAATCTGTTCTACAGGTGATTCACGACTTTCTCCCTCCACTTCTACAGCACATTATACTAGTTAAAATAATGATAGAATGTTGTATAAGCATAGGAACGAAAATGCTTTGTTAGTGAGTTACAGCAATTGTTGGTTCTGCCAGATAAAAGAGATAAAAGAGATATTTGCTAAAACGATATCAGCGTGCTTCCTGGGTAAAAAGTGAAATAAAATCATACTGAACTTCTGAAAAAGTAAATTAATTGAACAATTTGGTGGTATCTTATGTATTTTCATTATTTTAACCAGTAGATTATGTTGTAGAAGTGGAGTAAGATCTTCATGCATTACCCTGCGTACGGTAATAATTTGAAATTCGTTGCAGGTTTCTTATTTGTGGTCGTCATATTGGAAACTTGTAATTGAGGATTTCACGAATCAGTACAGAAATGATTCCTTCGTTAATATTTATGGTCTGAGGATTGCTAACGTGATTTACCGAAATTGATTACCCTAGTGAATTGTAGATTATGTACTTTTACTGTAATATATTTGCCGCCTTGAGTGCCACTCACTTGTTTTTTTTTTTTTTTTTTTATTTTCACCAAACGTAATAAGTTAGTCAAGAAACTCTGAATTTAAGAAATACACATTTAAGATATAACAATGTTTTTCAGACACAACAATGGAAAGAAACACCCTAATGGCACAATGTTATCCCAAACTGAAGGACTACTGCAGGGAAAAACATGGTTTGGAATTTCAAGTAAGTTGCAATTAAATGAAGTTATTTATTTTAATTTTTATTACTGTACTAGGGATTTTTATATGGATGATAGATAATATATTGCGGCAGATTTAAATTACAATATTTGTTGTGTTGGGTTTCTATTCCTTCAAGGGATGTTATACTGCATTGCTACCTGACATAGCAAAGCTCTTCTGATCCACTCAAGTTTGTGCCCTAGATTAACAGAGAAGAGAAGTTCAACACGCGAACACGAATCAGTGAACACCGACAATTTTAATTCCCCCACATCAACTGTATTAATGGTTTGGAGCCAAGCAGTGCCACTGGGGTAGCTCGGCTTCACACCGGAAATCGATTTTTCACACCTCTTGTGTCCTTTCCATCACAAATAACAACGCAACAATGTTCCGGTCCCCTAATTTTTATATTCACCTCTTTTTATTCGTGCTTTTTATTAAATATAATCGATTTCCCATAGTTGTTGAAATCAAATGGAAAAGCTTGTTAACATACTAACCAAATTTTATAAAATAGAAATTATTAAATATGGTGGATTAATTTATCTGATAACATAAATAAAATTAAAACACCAAAGCCCCAAATACAATGTAAAATTAAAACAACAAAGCCCCAAATACAATGTAAAATTAAAACACCAAAGCCCCAAATTCAATTTAAAATCTAGTTTCTGATATTAAAAGTCTGCTTAAGACATTTCAAATTCTATATTTTATAAGAAAGAATGTTTTCAGAAGTAATAAATATTTTGATATCGACAGATAAAAATATCGATTTTACAAATTTTGTAAAAGAATAAACTCAAGGCTAACAAACCTTCTAGAATATTTAATTCATCAGTGAAATTTGTGTAACTCCCGGTCAACAAACGGAGTTTTTCTAACAAACGTTTATTGACTGAGCTAACATTGTAGCATTGTATGTATAAAAACTGAAATATTTGTTATTATTGTTATATTTATACAAATAGCTACAAATGCCTCCTACTAACTTGTTGACTGTCCAAAGAATATTTTAAAACTAAATTAGAAAACGTAGAAAGTTGAATACCAACATATACTAAAATACATTAAATATAAGATAGTTTCAATTTTGGAAAACAAATACACAGAGCATTAAATAAAGACACATATTTGCTAAAAATATCAAATTTTTATCTTAAGAATTTTCCCGAATTTGAAGTTTTATATAAACTATACAATTTTAAATTTAATTCTAAATTTAACAGTGATTAAAGTGAAATAACTCGTGAATACAAATTCCACCCAACTATGGCTAAATGTACTACCCACCAAGTTTGTCCATGGGTTCGATAGTCATCAGGGGAGCTAACTTGAATTATCTCTTGTGTTAGCCCAAGGCTGAAGCAAGCTTAGGAGTAGCAAATGTAAGTAGATGTACAGGTCTACAGGAAGCCCAAACAGCAAGCGATCTCGATCCGTTCATATAAGTTGTTTTTAGATTTAACTACATTCCATGCCCATCGAATAGCGCAAATAAGGAAAACAAATTTACATTCAAGACATGACATTCATAATAATACAACTCTTTCAATCAGGCACTGAATTAATCAAAAAGGGCGAAATAAAATTCTGAAGGACTCAAAGATATAAGTGAATAAATGGTTGTTCAGATGAGACTAAGATCTATCGGAATTCAGCTGTCCCTAACGCCGGCCGCACCCACCTTAACATTACATAGCCTAATTTAAAATTATTGTATTACGAGTATACAGAAGAGGCCATGTTGGTTTTAATCCCATAAGAACAATGTTATTTGTGAATCCATGTTTTTCCGTTATTTATTGACCAATAGTTGTGTATAAGGTGTGATTTTAAACGATATCGTATTGCGCATTGAGTTTGCTTTTGATATTTTGAATAGATAGTCTAGTTTTAAAAACTTCGTGAAAATAAAAACTTCAAACTAAATATATATATATTTTTTCTATAAAACCATTTAGGGATTCGCAAAGCAATTCCAACGCGCAATTTCGTTCTTTATCAGATGCAATTTGTTTGGAAAACAATTTTTCGACAGTGTTTTTATTAAGTAAGTGTTAAAGCAAAATATAATTAGTTTATGAATACCGCACGGACGATAGTGCTATATAATGTTATTATTATTTGTAATGCTATGATAAACAAATATATACAGAATAACACAATCTGTGGAAAGGTGCACTACATTTATACAAAGAACCACTTGCTAATCACAATTCGTTTGAAAATAACTGTTTAGTTTGGATACGCGTGATCGTATGTTCGGTTCGAAAATAACATTTTTCTTATGGGATTAAAACCAACATGGCTTCTTCTGCAGACTATTAATAACACAATATACATTTCTAGTTAATTTCGATCAATACTTTATTCCGAAATCCAAATAGTACAAAGGCATCATAAGCAATTGATCAATATCATAAAAATAAAAAAAAAAAAAAACAATACTGAATGGTAAAATATCTTTAAAAGAATTTGGAATAAAAATGTTAGTTTCAAAAAATTAATACTGTATGTAAGTATATTACAAACAAAAGAACCTTCAAACAACACAAGTTCATGTAGTAAAAGTGCAAAATAGTAAAAGAACTTCTTTGTAAAAATGGTAAACGGATTTAACAGAAGTCAATCGCCATATTATTTGTACTATACTGCATTACTTGATGTGAGGCATTGCATCAATAAAGCAGATGATTATCCCACCCACAAACCTTCCCACATGAAGTTTTTTGATTCACTGATATTAGTAATAATGGTGTTTCTCAGGGAAATCGGCATACATTTGGCTTTTGGTATATTCAATTATAAAATATTTTGGTCAATCCATTTTATACTAATCTAAGATCCTTGTCGTCATTTGGCTTACTTCTTGTCAGTTCGTAGCCTATAAATAAATAACAGTGTGTCATCTGCAGACATAAATAATTTATAATTTAAGTTAAGTTTTGACATTTTGTTAATGTAGATCAGGAATAGAACAGGACCAAGTTTACTGCCTTGAATAACTCCGAATCACTGGTAAGATATCGCCATCGGACACATAAAACAAATAGCAGGGGAATGTGCATTATAGCGTTACGATAGATGAAGTCGAGCCCGACTGTCTAAGCCAGACAGAATCGGTATTTTCGTTACTGAGCGCGAATGTCTAATGTTCGATGAAGATCGCTTTTAACCTCTGACAGCGAAACACCGTCATCTACAACCAAGATAACTACCAGACCTTGCGTGGACAGTGCCCCTTACACCAATATATTTAAGTTATACAAAGTTTTATTCATATCTGTCCACTCACCGTTTATAAAAAAAAAAAAAAAAAAAAAAACAAAAAAACAAAAAACAAAACAAAAAAAAAACCTCTCCATGATCAACCATCCACTGTTCACACACAACATTTAATTCCTACTCACCATTCATACAAATTCTCCGTAACTTATTCACCCTCCCTTTACACAGAAAACTCCATGACTCACCCATTCCACAAGATCATGCAAAGTTCCTTCTAACCTACCCACCCACCATGAAGAATGTTCTATTTTTCACCATAGAAGATTCAATGAAAAACAAATTTATATGCATGTAGGTTTACGTGTCTGTATTATCCTACAACATATTTTGGCTGTGTTGACAGGTGGTAGACATGAGATGGGGTGTGCGAGATGAGGCGACCGACGATCACATGACTACAGAACTCTGCATGCGCGAGATCAAGAACTGCCAGCGTCTGTCGATGGGCCCTAACTTCGTGGTAAGTCAAGACTGGTACGGGCCCACTACTGCACGCGAACTACTCTGTAACTCACCTTCTGCGCTGGGGCTCTCTCAAAACATAAGAGCTTTTTACAGGAACCCTCCATATATCCTTCACGATATCACTATTTACAGCCACGACTTCTCCGCTTAAATTAGCATTTTAACACAACTAGTGGATAACCCTGCACGTTTTGTGTGTCAATTCGATTACGGAATGAACTATAAAGATAACGATCATAACTAAAATACTTAATTGTAAAATGTGAATAAACAATACATGACTTGACTTACTCCGGCAAAATATTCTGTTCTTTTAATTGTTTGGTTAAATATTAGGAGGGTAAGTAAAAGAATACCTTAATTCCTAGCGTGATTGGAAAGACAAAGGGTAATAGAAACGTTACACATTTATTATAGTTTAACAAGGATAGTGTACTTTTTAGGCTATTCAAATTTAATCTCGTGGTAGGACTATGTTTTTTCTTAATATTAAAATTGTAATGTTTCTTGTTAAAGGGGCCGTTTGTAACACTAAGTTTCATTCTAGGTGAAGAGCGAACTTATTTCACTGGACCATAAGTTGAATTTCGTAAAAATTAGTATTTTAAAATTTGTTTACAGCTAAATATGTAAAACTTTAAATGTCCTTCTTGATGATTTGAATTTAAGTGAAAGGCTCATAATATCATTTTAGGGTCCACTAGAAAGGACCCTTAAAAATTATGCAGTGTTAGATTTAACTAATTATAATAATAAATATGAACCACACAGTTGAAATAGAACACCGTGTTTTATCCCTCCGACAGTAAGATTGTATGTATATCTACTATAGGGACTGTTTAGGACTGTCGATTCTCTAGTGGTGACTTGGCAGTTTGGGAAATGATCAACTTAAGTCATATACACAGTATACAATCATAACTCATATTGTACTTTATTTTCTAGCTATATAAATAATTTCCTCATGATCTCTGGTAGAACATAATGAAATGTGCGCTCATTTTAGTAACGTATAACGATTGGTCAGTATCTACGTCAGGTCTCTTATATATAAAGGTGTATCTGAAATGTGCGGACTTTTTTTAGATAACCGATTCTATAGGCCAAAATAAAGAAAAAATGTCTTGTAAATGTATGTCCTACAACACTTTCTCCTCAGATATCCGTCATTTTGTTTTTGTTTACTATTTATTTATAACTGTAGAACGCCCCAGACAATATAGTTAACATTTTTTAGAATTACTTATGCATACAAAGATTAGTCACACAAAAAATATTCAACTTGTTCCTGTATTTCGTTTCAAAATGGCGGCAATATTGATTGTTTAAATTAAAATAAGTAAAAAACTAATTTTTCTATTTATTAAGAATGATTGTTTTTAGTCCATTAATTTCCTGTCCAGTGGTGTAACATTGAAAACATTTTTTAGCCTTTTAACATTTTTTCAAACTTTTAGTTTTCTCGAAACTGAAATTAAATAAAAGGCAATGCCGAAAACCTTGAATGTGAACTGATTTATTAATTTATAATAATACAAGGTACACATGCATTATTAATTTCAATTAATGGATTATTAATATATTAAAATGCATTAATTTCATTACAACGTTTAAAGTGAAGAATAATCTTCTGGTTTTCAGTCGTTGGTTTCCTGTCCTTGTTTTCCTGGCTATTGGGCTATTAATAAATGGTTCTTTCTAAGGATTAGTTAATCTTAGCCAGTAGACTATACTTGTTCATCTTCATTAACTCACAGTAACTATGAGGCCGTGTTTCTAGAATCGCATCATAAAAAAAAAAAAGAATATCAAGTTATAAAAAATTCAAATATTTTATCATATTCAATTGAGAATTGATTAAACATTGAACTTTATGAAGTACTACAACAGTCTAATCAACACAGTCACGAAGAAAAAGGCCAACTGCTCTAAACTAGCGCTCATAGTGGCCGTGAAGCAGAGCTATGGCATCTCTCCACTACATAGCATGGCAGTTGACTTATAATGCAGTATAATTGAGTATGAAGTGTTGAAATGTTAAAAATATAACAAGTTTTATTGACATAAACAAAAATCACATCAGCTATAGCAGCTGCTTATCGCACCAGCTGGTGGCTTTACCACCGCTTGCAGCACACGGTTGGTAAGCAAAACACCTAAGCTTCGCAACTGTTTCTTATAATATTATACTGTGGTAGTACCTTATCAGTAGTAAAATTAATTTATTCTGCCCATGGATTACAGGTTTTTCTAGGCCAGAAGTATGGATACAGACCAATTCCCACCTACATTCTTTCATCAGAACTACAGCTGTTGCGAGATGAACTGGCTGCGGGAGGAACAGACGTTACCCTTTTGGATACTTGGTACCGCAAAGACAGCAATGCTGTACCACCGATATCAGTTCTCCAACCCATATCGTCGATTTTAATTAATTTTAATAATAAGGTGAAGGAAGTTTTGTTGATTTAGCCTGTACATTCTTGAGAAAACTAATACTCGAAGCTTAGTGAGAGATGGTAAAATGATAAAATATAATCAGGCATTATGAAGCTGTTTGGTGGGATGGTTTTATATATATATATATATTGTATATATATGTATACATATATTATACGATATAAAATAATTTTAATTTAGATACTTTGATAAAATGAATTTCATTTTAGTACACTTAAAAATTTTTTGGGGTGAATGATCCAAAGCCTTATAGTTAGCTGAAAATGCATTTAACAAAAAATGTCAGCACACATGACAATTTCCTCTTTTAACTAAACCTATTGCTGAAGATGATTACAGCCTCTCTAGTTACAGTATGTAATACTTAGTTATATTATTACGTATTAATGAGAGTATAATTCGCTAATGTAAGGTATAAATAATTAATCTTTTTCAGATTTTATAATGAAAGAATTATTTTTCTCAACAATATCTGAGGACGAATAATATCAGTAAAGAAGGCTTTAATACATTGAATTAAATTTTAAAATATTTGTAAAGACATTCTATCTTATTAAATTTAGCTCTTATCCTGGGAAGTCCAATTTAGTTTGATGAGTTTGAACCTTTGTCCCATAACAACATGAGAATAGTCGTTAAAAAATGCCACTGGTGTTGAAAGGCAAGAAGAAAATTACTTTCCCTGGAAATTTCACTTATATAGTATTACAATTTAGTTCTTTTTAGTACAGATATTATTTATTAAAAAAACTTCTCTTGCCAGTTCACACAGACAGAGGAACATGTGTAAAATGTCTTCAATGAGTGAAGTATCAAATGTCGTTTTGCGCCTTAGACTCTGTAGTACAAAACTCTGATCTGAGCTGCCAAAAGTTCGTTGTTAAAGGATGAGTTAATTATGTGAGTTAATTTCATTACCAAAGAATCAGTGAGTTTGTACCTCAATTCATTTATTTGGGAATACAGTAAAACCTCCTTAATCCAGCATTCTATAGTCCGGAATTGTCTATAATCCGGCATCAACGGCAATAGACACAAATTACAGAATTGCCTTCACAATGAACATTGTAAAGTGAGCTACTCAACAGCTAATAAAAAAAGCTGTAAGAAGCAAATAGATATTAGATCTTTTTTCCAGCCATCTACCAGTGCTGTTACTAAAAACCACAAATACTATAGTACAGTACTGTACTATATTTCATACTATATTCTAATTTAATTCATCATATACTGTAATTAAAAATGCATTTTAATATTTCTGCTGTACTTATTATATATTGATTTATATTGTTTAAATAACCAATCTTTAAATAATATATACATACAGTAAAGTTTTGTTAAGCAAATTATGTTATTTTTTGTACACCTCCTGTATTTTTATAAATAACCTCCATAGTCCGGAATTTTCTTTAAATTAAGAACATACTGATCCTATAACAGTATGTTCTTACCCTCTTCATACCACAGTATGTCCTTACCGTCTTCCTATAAAAGTATGTTCTTACCCTCTTCCTTTAACAGTATGTTATTACCCTCTTCATACCACAGTATGTCCTTACCGTCTTCCTATAACAGTATGTCCTTACTCTCTTCCTATCACAGCATGTACTTACCCTCTTCCTATCACAGTAAGTATAATTACATAAATTTTCCACAGATTATGTATATATTTCATTTACAAAACCGA
>JAQJVL010009418.1:0-16103 GCA_035578905.1 Stictocephala bisonia
TGTTGTTAAACTGGGACGTTCACGAGGTACTAGTTCCCCCACACTGCAGTGTGATCTCTACTATTACTTGGATATTGTTGTTAAACTGGGATATTCACCAGAGACTAGATCTCCCACACTGCAGTGTGATCTCTACTATTACTTGGATATTGTTGTTAAACTGGGACATTCACCAGAGACTAGTTCCCCCACACTGCAGTGTGATCTCTACTATTACTTGGTTATTGTTGTTAAACTGAGACGTTCACCAGAGACTAGTTCCCCCACAGTGCAGTGTGATCTCTACTATTACTTGGATATTGTTGTTAAACTGGGACGTTTACCAGAGTCTAGATCTCCTACACTGCAGTGTGACCTCTACAATTACTTGGATATTGTTGTTACACAGGACGTTCACCAGAGACTAGATCCCACACACTGCAGTGTGATCTCTACTACTGTATTACTTGGATATTGTTGTTAAACTGGGACGTTCATCAGGGACTGGACTCCCCACACTCCAGTGTGATCTCTTCTATTACTTGCATATTGTTGTTAAACTGGGACGTTCACCAGGGACTAGATCCCCCACACAGCAGTGTGATCTCTACTATTACTTGAATATTGTTGTTACACTGGGACGTTCACCAGAGACTAGATCTCCCACACTGCAGTGTGATCTCTACTATTACTTGGATATTGTTGTTAAACTGGGACGTTCACCAGAGACTAGATCTCCCACACTGCAGTGTGATCTCTACTATTACTTGGATATTGTTGTTAAACTGAGACGTTCACCAGAGACTAGATCTCCCACACAGCAGTGTGAGCTCTACTATTACTTGGATATTGTTGTTACACTGGGACGTTCACCAGAGACTAGATCTCCTACACTGCAGTGTGATCTCTACTATTACTTGGATATTGTTGTTAAACTGGGATGTTCACCAGAGACTAGATCTCCCACACTGCAGTGTGACCTCTACTATTACTTGGATATTGTTGTTAAACTGGGACGTTCACCAGGTACTAGATCTCCCACACAGCAGTGTGATCTCTACTATTACTTGGATATTGTTGTTAAACTGGGACGTTCACGAGGTACTAGTTCCCCCACACTGCAGTGTGATCTCTACTATTACTTGGATATTGTTGTTAAACTGGGACGTTCACCAGGTACTAGTTCCCCCACACTGCAGTGTGACCTCTTCTATTACTTGTATGTTGTTGTTAAACTTGGACGTTCACCAGAGACCAGATCTCCCACACTGCAGTGTTACCTCTACTATTACTTGGATATTGTTGTTAAACTGGGATGTTCACCAGAGACTAGATCTCCCACACTGCAGTGTGATCTCTACTATTACTTGAATATTGTTGTTAAACTGGGACGTTCACCAGGTACTAGTTCCCCCACACTGCAGTGTGACCTCTACTATTACTTGTATATTGTTGTTAAACTTGGACGTTCCCCAGAGACCAGATCTCCCACACTGCAGTGTGACCTCTACTATTACTTGGATATTGTTGTTAAACTGGGACGTTCACCAGAGACTAGATCTCCCACACTGCAGTGTGACCTCTACTATTACTTGGATATTGTTGTTAAACTGGGATGTTCACCAGAGACTAGATCTCCCACACTGCAGTGTGACCTCTACTATTACTTGGATATTGTTGTTAAACTGGTATGTTCACCAGAGACTAGATCTCCCACTCTGCAGTGTGACCTCTACTATTACTTGGATATTGTTGTTAAACTGGGACGTTCACGAGGTACTAGTTCCCCCACACTGCAGTGTGATCTCTACTATTACTTGGATATTGTTGTTAAACTGGGACGTTCACCAGGTACTAGTTCCCCCACACTGCAGTGTGATCTCTAATATTACTTGTATATTGTTGTTAAACTTGGACGTTCACCAGAGACTAGATCTCCCACACTGCAGTGTGACCTCTACAATTACTTGGATATTGTTGTTACACTGGGACGTTCATCAGGGTCTGGACTCCCCACACTCCAGTGTGATCTCTTCTATTACTTGCATATTGTTGTTAAAGTGGGGCGTTCACCAGGGACTAGACTCCCCACACTCCAGTGTGATCTCTACTATTACTTGGATATTGTTGTTAAACTGGGATGTTTACCAGAGACTAGACTCCCCACATTGCAGTGTGTGATCTCTACTAGTAATTGGATATTGTTGTTAAACTGGGACGTTCACCAGGGACTAGACTCCCCATACTGCAGTGTGATCTCTACTATTACTTGGATATTGTTGTTAAACTGGGATGTTTACCAGAGACTAGACTCCCCACATTGCAGTGTGTGATCTCTACTAGTAATTGGATATTGTTGTTAAACTGGGACGTTCACCAGGGACTAGACTCCCCATACTGTAGTGTGATATCTACTATTACTTGGACATTGTTGTTAAACAGGGACATTCACTAAGGACTCATAGGCAGAGTGAGCTCTATTATTACTTGGATTTTTTCATTGGAACGGGACGTTCACCTGGACTAGCCTCCCTGTACTTCATGGTGAGCTCTACTTGGTTATTGTAATTAAAATGCGATTTTTACATGGGACAGACTTCCCATTCTACAGGGTGTCATCTACTACTACTTGGGACGTAAACAGTGGGATGTTCACTCGGGACTAGACTTCCCAAATTGCACTGTAATCTCTACTTACTTGGATATTGTCATTTAAGTGGGACGTTCACTTGGGACTGGACTCCCCACACTGCAAGGTTAGTTCTAATATTACTTGGTTATTGTCAATAAAATGGAAATTTCGCCTAGGACTAGACCCCACACTGCAAGGCGAGCTCTACTATTACTTTGGAGTGGAGGGCAATCGATTACTTTGATAATGACATTGGAGTGGGACGTTCACCTGGGACTATACTCCGCACACTGCAATGTGAGCTCTACTTACTTGGATATTGTCATTAAAGTGGAAAGTTTACCAGGGACTAGACTCTGTAGGGTTAGCTCTACACAGTTGGATATTGACATTGGAGTGGGACGTTCACCTGGGACTATACTCCGCACACTGCAATGTGAGCTCTACTTACTTGGATATTGTCATTAGAGTGGGACGTTCACCTGAGACTATACTCTGTAGGATGAGCTATACACAGTTGGATATTGACATTGGAGTGGGACGTTCACCTGGGACTATACTCCGCACACTGCAATGTGAGCTGTACTTACTTGGATATTGACATTAGAGTGGGACGTTCACCTGGGACTAGACTCTGTAGGGTGAGCTCTAGTTAGTTGGATATTGACATTGGAGTGGGACGTTCACCTGGGACTATACTCCGCACACTGCAATGTGAGCTCTACTTACTTGGATATTGTCATTAAAGTGGGAAGTTTACCAGGGACTAGACTCTGTAGGGTGAGCTCTAGTTAGTTGGATATTGACATTGGAGTGGGACGTTCACCTGGGACTATACTCCCCCCACACTGCAATGTGAGCTCTACTTACTTGGATATTGTCATTAAAGTGGGAAGTTTACCAGGGACTAGACTCTGTAGGGTGAGCTCTACTTAGTTGGATATTGATATTGTAGTGGAACGTTCACCTGGGATTAGACTCCGCACACTGCAATGTGAGCTCTACTTACTTGGATATTGTCATTAAAGGGGGAAGTTTACCAGGGACTAGACTCTGTAGGGTCAAGCTCTACTTAGTTGGATATTGATATTGTAGTGGAACGTTCACCTGGGATTAGACTCCGCACACTGCAATGTGAGCTCTACTTACTTGGATATTGTCATTAAAGTGGGAAGTTTACCAGGGACTAGACTCTGTAGGGTCAAGCTCTACTTAGTTGGATATTGATATTGTAGTGGAACGTTCACCTGGGATTAGACTCCGCACACTGCAATGTGAGCTCTACTTACTTGGATATTGTCATTAAAGTGGGAAGTTTACCAGGGACTAGACTCTGTAGGGTCAAGCTCTACTTAGTTGGATATTGATATTGTAGTGGAACGTTCACCTGGGATTAGACTCCGCACACTGCAATGTGAGCTCTACTTACTTGGATATTGTCATTAAAGTGGGAAGTTTACCAGGGACTAGACTCTGTAGGGTCAAGCTCTACTTAGTTGGATATTGATATTGTAGTGGAACGTTCACCTGGGGTTAGACTCCGCACACTGCAATGTGAGCTCTACTTACTTGGATATTGTCATTAAAGTGGGAAGTTTACCAGGGACTAGACTCTGTAGGGTCAAGCTCTACTTAGTTGGATATTGATATTGTAGTGGAACGTTCACCTGGGATTAGACTCCGCACACTGCAATGTGAGCTCTACTTACTTGGATATTGTCATTAAAGTGGGAAGTTTACCAGGGACTAGACTCTGTAGGGTCAAGCTCTACTTAGTTGGATATTGATATTGTAGTGGAACGTTCACCTGGGATTAGACTCCGCACACTGCAATGTGAGCTCTACTTACTTGGATATTGTCATTAAAGTGGGAAGTTTACCAGGGACTAGACTCTGTAGGGTCAAGCTCTACTTAGTTGGATATTGATATTGTAGTGGAACGTTCACCTGGGATTAGACTCCGCACACTGCAATGTGAGTTCTACTTACTTGGATATTGTCATTAAAGTGGGAAGTTTACCAGGGACTAGACTCTGTAGGGTCAAGCTCTACTTAGTTGGATATTGATATTGTAGTGGAACGTTCACCTGGGATTAGACTCCGCACACTGCAATGTGAGCTCTACTTACTTGGATATTGTCATTAAAGTGGGAAGTTTACCAGGGACTAGACTCTGTAGGGTCAAGCTCTACTTAGTTGGATATTGATATTGTAGTGGAACGTTCACCTGGGATTAGACTCCCCACACCGCAGGATAAGCTGTACTATTATATAGATATAGTGATTGCAATGACGCGTTCACCTGGGACTTGACTCCGCTCACTTCTTTCTGTGTCTAAGTAAGCCTACTGTATTAAATGAATAATACTAATAAATTATTATTAGTATAAGGTGTAAACGTAATTATATTGCATCTTATAAAATTTTCTTGCGTTTGGGGATGGCATGTTTACCCCTAACTGTGTATATTAACCGGAAACAAAGCGATACTGTTCTGAACAAGTAGAGAAACGGAATACACTATAAAAGAAGGCAAATTCATGATTTCCTCTGTTGAAAAAGTAGCTCTGTAACTGTCTTTCGCCTTGAGTACACATAACAATTCTCAATACACTTTTGTTGGATCCTAAACTCTATCTTTCTGTGTTTTGGCAGCAGTGCCCCGGAATGTACAACTATAAATTAACAAACCATGGAAATATAACTCACCCGCATATACACGTACAGTGGTAGTGACCCTCCCATACACATTCAATGGTAGGGGCCCACCCACCCATACACATACAGTGCTAAAAATAAACGTTCTTTAGAACAGATTTTTGAAGGAACAAAAAAAGTATGCGAGTGCAAAAACTGATTTACTTAATTTCAAACATAGCTGTTTATGTGAGTTAGTCGTTTGGAAACTGAATCAATAAAGATGTCCAAGAACTTAGTAGGGTGGACAATACGAAGAACTAGACCACCGTTAATCTACAATTGCTGAGGCTTTTACTTGTTTAGAAGAAAGTAAACATAAGCTAGGTTAATTAAAATGAATTGATATCTTTTTAGATGAAAACCAAAAACTAATAAGCATAAATCACTAGGTTAAATCAGATTTTCAATCGTTCGGCTGATTATGACTGTCACATTAAAATTTATCTACGAGGGGATTGACGAACAAAATGACAATCCATGCCAATATTTATGGGCTGGTATCCTGGCGCATCGTTGCGTGCTGTCGGACGTTAACAATAAGACACGAAACAGTGCGCCATTGTCAGAACCAGCCAAATGTGTACTTATCTTTTGATTCTTAGTCAGTGAATGATCACAAAATGTCAGCAAGTTTGTAATAAATTATCTAAAGAAATCCTTCATGAATATTATCGACGTATACACAAATCTAAGTACTTCATTTTTACAAAAAGTAATAAAGATTTTCTGAAATAAATTTTTTTATTGTGCGTAATGAATGAATGATTGCAATATAGCTGGTGTCAAGATCTTTGGTATTTAGTGATATGTTATGTGGATATCTGTACTTTCGGCTTTGTAAATTTGAAAAGAGAAAGCCACACGAACATAAACAAAATAAAAAAACCCCAACCCAGATCACTGGGTAGTCTCTAATTTAATAATAACACCGTGTGCCCTCTAGTTACTAATTTGCTGAAAAACAATAAATTAGCCTTAAGAGACTGGCTGATTGCTTCTATGTAGGTTGTTTCCTTGTACAGCCTGAGATCTAACTCGGGATCTTATTTGATGTACGGCTTTTTTTCATCTCAGATAGCTAGTAATCGGGCTCTATCCTCCTCTACGTATTCACTTGACACTTCCGATATCGGCAACGCAACCGTATCTGTCACATAGACACAACACTGTTAATTGATTTAATGGATCAAATGTTAATATACTTAGACACTCATATGTTAATGTAATTGCCAAATAACATTTTTATACAAGATCCTCCAATTTTGTCAAAAAAGTTTATATATCCCTCCAAAATAGATAGATCAATTTAATTACAGTGAATATCTCTCATTCCTGGCTGCATGTGGTGGCTGCTCTCTCCTGGCTTGTGGGTGTAATAAAATGTATGTTCAGGCTGTTGTTCTCATTTGGCTATTTCTTTCCAGAGTAAAACTCGCTCAACCTTTACATGTTTCAGGCTGGGCAACGTCAGTGTTAGTATTTCGGTAGACGAATTGATACGGCTGATAGAGCGTATTTTACGCCCCCTGAATATAGTAGCGAGGTTATGTCTCGATTCTTGGCAGGTTTTAGAAGCAATAAACTTTTTTGCTTCTGGTCAAAGGCAAAAAAGTGTATTATATCTTAGTATTATAGATGATTGGTTATATTCGTCTTTTATTTTAATGTCAATTATTGAGCCAACTTGTTTCTGTTTTTTTTTTTTTTTTTATTAGTTTTAGCTATTTTATTATTATGATTCTTGTCCTTGTCGCGTTGTTTTGTTTACGAGACCTATACTGCCTTCCTAAGCCTAAAAGGCGTATCTCAAGAAAGGAAAACTTTCGGGAATGAGCATTTTAGTAAATTATCAAACCTCACACATTTTTTTGCATTGTATTAAAACTTTTAAAAGTTGTTATAATCAATGTTATATGTATATTTTTAATATATACTGGAAAATGTTGAAAATTATTGGTAGTTGTGTTTTTTAATGAGATACGCCCTTTTGGCTAAGGATTAGCCTTTTTAGTAAATAAAAGTAAAAGGCATATCTCAACAATGTAACACCTTGCTAATTTGTCATTACATAATGTATATATAATGAAATAAAATGAACCTAAAACTTTTTATTATTATAATAGATCAATAATAATAGATAACATAATTTTTATCGATATTTTTTTCTTACCTTTTCATTGAATGAAACAATGCAAGGTCATGAAAACTCTCATTTAATCTAAACAAAACTTCTTTATTTAGTTTAAACAGTATATAATTCTAAGTAAATTCATTAATAATACATTCACAAATAACTGTTTAGTTCTCAGGAATGTTTTCCCAAAACTTCAACCTATTTTTTTCCATTAATCCTCCCAGGTTTTATAAGATATTCTTCTTTTTTTCAACAGATATTCCACAAAACTGTTTGCATCTTTGGTTTTGGCAACACATTTGATTTTTTTATCTGTGAACTCAGAAAAATCTAATTCAATCAATTCATTTTCACCAAAATCATTTTTATATTTGATTGTTTTTTCTCCTCTTGTAAATACCACTTCTACCATATCATGTAGGTAAGGCCTGGGCTTTGTGCTACTTAACTTGTAGGTTGATGAATAATCTTTCCACTGATAGAAATCTCTTAACTCCATTTGATATGCTTCAGTTTTTGAAGATACATTTTTCACAGCAGTGACAAAATCTTGAAAATCATAAAGTTTGTTTACCATCTTTTGCATTGATAGTTCACTCTATGGTGAAATGAGTCTGCTGCCAAAAAAGGTATGACCTGATTCGAAGTACCTGAGAACTATTTCAGATGCCACAATTTCTTCTGAATTAATAATGTACAAAAAATAGGAAAACAGAGACCAATTTTTGTTTTGGGCAGAGCAATTATCAAGCCAGATAGTGAATCGTTTTGTGTATCTTTTTGATAGCAAAAATTGATTAAAAGTGCTGATAAGCTCATCCTTGCTTCTGCCGAACATGCCCTCATGCCACAAGGCAGCAAAGTTTTTGCATTGCTTTTGTTTTTTGCCAACAGGTACAAAGCTCTCATTGTACACAACGATTCTGTAGGTAAATACTGCAGATTTGAACATATCTAAACGTGGCAACATTATTACTTTTTCCGTATCTGCGCAATATACTACATCATCCAAGTTTTCAACTTTATTTTTATCATTTCCATATTGAGTGCGAGATTTCTCAGCTCTCTCTTTATGTTTCTTCCACTTTTTACAGATTTCACATCGCTCTTATGTTTTCTTTAGTGTGTAAACTGTTATGAAATAAAAATTCTTCGCAAGACTCACACTCTTCATGGCCCAACTTTACTATAGAAATATTCATCTTTTTTGCAACCACTCGATATTTTTCATATGAAAAATATTTCCATACTTAAGTTTAAAATCATTATACATTGAAGTAAAAGACAAATCACTTGCCAGATACAACATATTTGGAGCATGCTCCCTTCTATAATGCGAAATTGTTGGTTTGAAAGAATTAATATGATTTTCAATAGGCCTATCATCTATTTTATTATGAGGTTGCTTCAGACCCCTTTTGTCTTTAGTTGGGACTACTGAGTTCTTAGAATTTTTTAGAACATTACGTAAGACCTTGTCATTATTCTTTTCATACCCAAGAGTGGCTAAAAAGAAAGACTTACAAACAATTTGAGATGTACCATTGCCATCTTTCATTGTGTACTTAAATGAGTGGTTCATTCGAAAGCTATTATTATTATGTACAGTTCTTTACTTTTCAGGCATATCAGAAACTGATGATGTATGAAGGATTTTCTATCAGCTGAGTTGTTAATTTTCCAGAACTCTGAATTGATAAAAGTTCTCCATCATCGGGAATCTTAGTTTTGCATTTCAGCGCACAAAACTCTCCACAACCAGTTTTAATACTATGTCTTTGGACTAAAGCATCAAATTTTAACTTTTTCCGCTCATTGACAGGCAAGTCAACCTTTTTTCTCTTTCTAATGGAACCATTTTTTGTTAACTCAGGATTATTTTGTGAATCTTTATTTTCATTTTCCATGTTATGATTAGGTCCATTAACAGCTGCATCACTTACAACAACATCAGGTAAATGTAACATATTTACTGGATTATCTTCATTTGGAAAGTCTACTTGAAGAGGCTGTAGTTCAATTAGTACTTTTTCTTGGATGCTTTGATTAAAATCAATATCCTCACTTATCGGTATCTCCTCGCTGTCTGACGTACTTTCTACATCACTTGGAATGTAATCTGGGTCGTTCTCCGTCTTGTTATTCATTTTTGACATTACATTTTCTTTAGTTTTATTTGCAAATATCTGTTTTGTTGTTTTATTCAAAGCTGCCATCACCATTTGCTGGCATCGGCTTCCCTCCATGATTACCTGAAAAACCAGAACCTGTGTAAAATATGTATTAAACGTTTTTGTAGGCCTAACAGGGAGATTTCAATAAGTGACCTATGATTACATATTCCGATTGAGGTTGTTCACAGTTAATTTTCCTTCGATATATCGTTTCAAAGATATAATTTATAAGCAACTGTAATTTCTGGAGTTGATTGTTAAATACGTTTAATTAATTTTTCTGTTTGTTAAGTTTTAAAGCTAACGAATTGGACTAACTGGCTTTGATGAAATAATCAAATGAAATCTTGAAAAAAAAACAAGCACTGTCAAAACCAAATAGCTTATAACTAACTGAACTAAACAAATTATAGGCCTACCTAACTAACTTAACCAAATAAATTATACCTAACTAAACCAAGTTACTTATAACTAACTAGTATAAATCAAACCCAATACACCTAATTCTTATTTATTTATATATAAAAATCAACATTTCAGTTTGGATCAAAATTTGATAATATCATTCGATTAATTACGTTCGATTTGATATTGAAAGATATAACCATAGACTGCTTACTAATGTCTACACGCTCTAACATTTATTTATAAATCATGAAACCATAAACCATTACAAAAATATCTTTTAGTGTAATATAACTTATTAATTAAAATCAGTGTATTTATACATCATTTTGTTGTAGCTTACATGCTCCTTAGCCTAAAACTCAATTTGTTTGTAGGTTATGTTTCACAACAAAACATAATAAATTGCTTACAACACTTATAAGTTTGATTTAATAAATTATTAATATTTACCTGAATAGTTTATGAAGTGATGATAACAATTTCTGAGTTGAGGAACTAATTCTTGAATTATTCAATAACAGTAAACAATCAACAGTAAATGACAAGCAATAATTCAACCATCACATTCACTGCAAAAGTACAACTGATTTCCTTAGCGGTTTAGACGTATGTATTTAGATACGTCTTTTTTCCTTAGCACAGCTGACCATCATGACACTGTTTCAGTAAGCGAAAAAGCCCGTATCTCAGAGTTACGACCTTTATGCTAAGGAAATTGAGATACGGTAAATTTGCTTAGGATTTTATCACTTTTTTGAGATACGACTACTTTAATAAGCGATTTTTAAATACTTTGAAGTGAGATACGGCTTTCTTGCTTAGTATATAGATGGGGAAGTTACTTAACTTTCCTACGCTATCAAAATCTCATTTAAAAAAAATTGAGATACACCCTTTAGGCTTAGGACGGCAGTATAGTGTATTACTGTTTAGGTGGCATTTTATTTTACTACTTACCAAATTGACAGCACTTTAAAATATATAAAGTAGTTAGTTGGGTCTTGCATAAGTTTTTTAAGTAATCCATAATATTAGTTAAATTATTAAAGAAATGTATATATTGAGATATTACATGAATAATATGTCTAGAAACTAGAATTTAATTAGTTTAATCATATATTTTAAACATATATTTGTGTATTTATAGAACATTTACCAACCAATTTCGTAACAGGCAAGAAAAAAGTCTCGTAATGAAGGATTTTAAATTTGTTTTGGAATACAACCTTTACTGTTGGTAAGTGACTTAACAAGCTGGTAGGAAATGATGTAAATATTACAGTTATAAAGGGATACTCGGTTTTACCGGAAGCAATGTCGATGATTGGCTTTCATTGGCAGTAAATTGTGTCCAATACATTCAGCCGGACTGTTTACCTCGTTACACAATGGCTGAGTCGTAAATCCTACTTACATGTATAGACTGCTGACCTATGGCGAGCCAGCCCGGGATCTCGTGTAGTCGCTTACCGTTAAATGATAATGCCCGTGTTGTGATCCAGTGCATAAACCGGCCGGCAATGTTCGTGGGTTGCTCAATTGTACACAAACTTCTACAATATCTAGTCAATGTGCAGCTGTTTGCGAAATACTCGTGTTGAAACAATATGTCGATTCGCATATTTTATTTCTTGTTTACTAGTACGACTTAAATGTTTCTAAAGAAGTAAGTTGAGCATATAATGTTTTTATTTTTTTTTATTTTTAATTTTTTTATTTATTTATTCATAAGACGCCGATCGTCAAGATATGGGCGAATGTGGATTTCGAATGAGTGTGATGAGTGTAGATGAGCGAATGTAGTCATTGTTACAAACTAAGGCCGACTCTTCCTTAGAAAGTGTCATTAATTAATAGCCCAATGACAAATGAACAGCCGGTGGTTATCAGCTGATCCTTCTCAAAATGTATTATGACTCTGATTGGGATCTAACTGAGAACCTTTAGCACATGATGCTGGGATTGAACCAACTACGCTACCGACCAATTTAAAATCGAGACTCGGTTCTGCAAAAATGTATGATTCTTTGTATGTGGCAATTTTAGTTTACATTAAAACTATTTATTTAGATTAATGTTGTAGAGAAAATCATAGATATTGAAGGTGGAATTTTAAAGTTAATATAGCAGTTTATTTATTCCTGGTGCATTGCCTCACCATAAATATTAGAACATTTAAGGGAAACCGACTACTTTTTCTGTCTATTTAGCCATGAAAACTTGAATAAACCCTGTCTCAAAATAATTTTTACATGGTAGATATTTTGTAAAATATGTTGGTAAGTAGGGTAATCTGCCGGTCCTGGCCCACATAAATCAAATGGTTTGACAGGTGAGTTTTGTGACGTTACGGTAACGTCACAATGACGTCATGGTGACGTAGGTTAGTACGTCACAGGGATAATTTGTGGGTCAAGGTTATTGGTGTAGTTTTTGAAAAAGACTTCTTGGACAGAACGACTGCTCTGTCCAAGAAGCCTCTTTCTTTTTCTTTTATATATATTTTTTTTACTTTATTTAAAATATTACAAATTTTTACAATATGTACATCTTACAGACTAAACCTACAGTAACAAACTACTTGGTGCTGGCCCAGGATCTGGGTGATGTGTTCTCCTTGTCTGAGTCGTCTTTGTGTACATCAACCCTGAAGTCCTCTGTAGAGCTTGCAACTTCTTCACTCCCCTTCACCTGCCTCAGTACTGCATTGTACAACTCCTCCCCACACTCGTCAGCTCCGATGCGGTCTAGTAACTTAAGGATGTCGTCTTGACGATATAACACATCGCTACAAATGCAATAAATAGGTCCGAAAGTCGTCTCAGGGTTCGACCACATACAGTGAGTGAAATTTTGACCATAGCGTGTAATCTCTGTGTCTATACACTTCATCCGGAATTTTGTACTTTCAATACTCGTAGCAATCTCGCCCATACGGTCCAACAGCTCCAACGCAGCAGGAGTCCAAGAAGATTTTGCAAACCTTAGCTCAAGCACAACCAACTCAATATTTGTATTCATTGCTGCGTAGGTGTGCGGCTTGCGAGTGTTGGTGTGCGAGTGATGTGGAACAGCAACGCACCTCAATATATAAGACAAAAATGTGGTGGGGGGTATGATCCTTGTAAAGCTTCTAACGTATTGGTAAATTTTCATCTGAAAGGAAAGGTAGAATAATTTGAACACATAGACCAGTGTCATCGACAAACTTTCTAAAATCCGATTCAGGTATTCTATGATATCTTTTATTTAAATATTCTTTAACTCTTTTGTAATACTTCCATTTTCTTGAAGTTTCTAAAAGACATAAATACAAGCAAGCGTCGCAAAAGTGTTTTGGTGAAAGTCCTCCGCAGTATTCTCTAGCAGTAGGACAATCCTTACCCAGAGGGCAGGAATAATAACTAACCTCACCACTCACTACCATAGTAATAAAAATATATCGCTCGCTCGCATCCTTTATGTAAGCTAAAGCCCCTGTCATTCCACAGATCTCATCCATAATTGCTTTACTCGTACCACTGGTTCTTCATCCTTTTTCTTCTCAACTTCTGATTCACCACCTTTTATATATCCAATCAATCGTCTATACAAATCTTCTCCGCATTCACTGGGGCCAAGGCTTTCAAACAATTTAACAAAGTTGTATTTATCATATTTTATGTGGCTGCAAACGCAGCAATCAGGGTCTACATTTGTATCGGGATTTGCCCAAAGACATCATGGGGGAGGGGGGGTATGATCAAAAGTCTAAAATCCTGTCATAGAGACTATAAATGCCTCTGCATCAGTCTTAACTGTGCTATCAACCTCCATTACTTGTATAGGCAAATCCTGTGGCATGATAGTCTCATTAAAATCTCTTGTATCTCGTACACTATTAGTTGTAGAACTAACAATTTGGTACTGAACATTTTCCAAACCTTGGGTATCCATAGTTTTCAAGTTAAGAAATACGCTCTCTTGCGAAAACTGAGGTAATACTAAAAGATATTGGATTAAACACCTTCATTTATACATGAAAATTTGTTGGGGGGGGGGTGAAGAAAGGTCCTGATACGTTGTTTATAATATATTTGTTATAGGTAGTGCATGCGTATATGTGCGCCAAACTTGATATTGCTCGGTAAAATAACGAAACTAGAGCGTTGCATAGAAAAGCGTTGTGAGGGGAAGATAAGTCCAGAGACGTTTTTAAAGAACATTTTGTTGTAGGTAGTGTGTATATGTGTACCAAATGTGAACGAAATCAGGCAGTAAATAACGAAACTAGACCGTTTCAAAGAAAAGTGGTGGGGGAAAAGATAAGCCCTGAGATCATATTCATGAAATATTTTTTATAGGTAGATAGTGCATTTATATTTGTATATGTGTATTAAATTTGAACGAAATCGGTTAATTAATAACGGAACTAGAGCGTTGCATAGAAAAGTGGTGTGGTGGGGGGGAAAGAGAAGTCCAGAGACGTTTTTCAAGGAACATTTTGTTGTAGTTAGTGCGTGTGTATATGTGTACCAAATGTGAACGAAATCAGCCAGTAAATAACGAAACTAGACCGTTTTAAAGGAAAAGTGGTGGGGGAAAAGATAAGTCAATACCACTGTATGTGTAGGGCTGGGCGGGTGGGTCAATACCACTGTACGTGTAGGGGTTGAGGGTGGGTAAATACCAATGTACGTGTAGGGGTGGGCGGGTGGGTCAATACCACTGTACGTGTAGGGGTTGAGGGTGGGTCAATACCAATGTACGTGTAGGGGTGGGCGGGTGGGTCAATACCACTGTATGTGTAGGACTGGGCGGGTGGGTCAATACCAATGTACGTGTAGGACTGGGCGGGTGGGTCAATATATCAACATAAATATTCATTATGGGTAAAAAATGAAATATTTTACTATGGGTAGATAGTGCATGTGTATTTGTATATGTGTATTAAATTTGAACGAAGTCGGTTGATTAATAACAAAACTAGAGGTAACGAAACCATAGTAAGCTTAAAAAGTGTGCTTACTCAAGCTTACGTTCTCCTATGTATGAGTAAGCTACGTAAAAGACCGGGGCAATAGAAGCAGATGTCTAAGCCAAAGGGAACGGAACTGAAAGCCTGAGTCGCGGGCATTGCAAACTAGAAATTCCCCTTCAATTGCCAGACCGGTCTCTGTACGGTAGTTGACCACCGAGCTCTCTCATTGGTGCTCACGGATAACACGCGCTCTGTGATTGGCGCGCACGGATCACACACAAATCCCACTTTAGTCGACCGTTCGCCTCCTTGTTTATGCTACGGCAGCGGAGACTACAGGCAGCTGAAGAGGATACACGGCCAGGGAAGGAGTTCTGAGGATGCAGCCGATTGAAGAGGGACCAGCAGAGGATCCTGGCAAGCGGTTCCAGCGACGCAGTCGACCAGCCGAGTGGATCCAGCCGCCTACAAGCTACTCAGACCATCGTCCGGACATCGAAGGAGCAGAGCTTCGCCTTCCATCAAAGGACTCCGATGAGCGGCTGGGAGCGGATACCAGCTCGTGGCTGTGATTGAAGCCCGGGCGAGAAAATAGAAATAACTCGAGGCCTCGGTCGAGGTCTGGCTCCCCGACGGACCCAGCGCGAGTCTCGGCGGGAGTGTAAAGCCTTGCTGGCGGCTTTACATACTTGCTTAGACCCGTGTTGAGTTCGCCGCGGAGGCAGATCCTGGCTGTGTGCTCTGTTTCTTCGGTGGCCGAGCCGCAGCTCTGGGTGGCTCTCAAAACGGCCTTTTGCAAGGCCAGGTCACTTCATTCGTTATATCACGGTATACGGCCTTTTTCAAGGCCATGTCGTTTCATTCGTTAAAATACGGAATACTGGAATACGGCCTTGTGACAGCCGTACAAGCCACTCAGACCAGCGGCCGGATAGCGAAGGAGCAGAGCTTCGCCTTCCCTCAAAGACTCCGATGAGCGGCTGGGAGCGGATACCAGCCCGTGGCTGTGGTCGAAGCTCGGGCGAGAAGATAGAAATAACTCCAATCTCGAGGTTGGAATTCGCGTTCAACCTCGCGGGTCCTTGCTCCATCCGTTGGATATGTAGGACCCCCCTC
>JAQJVL010009419.1:0-16099 GCA_035578905.1 Stictocephala bisonia
TATTAACATTTTGAGAAAATAGTGGACAAAAGGTATTAATCAACATTAGTATATAGTAAATATAAAAAATTATTTTTTTTAAGTGTTACCAATTATTTTTCTATAAATGATATTTGTTTAAATTTTGAGTTGAAATTTGTACAGTAATTTTGGCTAAAATAATAGATTAATAATATATATAAAATTCATTGCTAGAGTTTACTATAAATTTGGGAGTTATACCCTTCTGTCGAATTTGCGGGGCGGGGCAAGCTGGGGCTCTTAGGGGGAGAGAGGGGAAGGGAATACATTGCTAGTTTGTTAGTGAGTCAGGATCTTTACTACTCATAGCGGCAGTTATGATAAAATCTAGAACAACATTTCTTAGAGCGCTAAACTGGGTGCCTGGACAAACACCTTAAAAAAATTTGATTTTTGGGCTATAGACAGTGGCGTATTTAGGGGGGGGGCTATAGGGGCAGTAGCCCAGGGTGGCAGAATTTAGGGGGTGGCAAAGGAGTTGGAAGTTACCAGGCATGTAATGGTATTTTGAGAATATTTGAAAATTAAGGGCGTCAATGTCAAGTACAAAGTACTGTTCTTTATTACACTTTAAACTACTAACCGATTTCGCCAGTCATCTATATTGTATTCTGAGATATTACAGGTGGGTAAACTAAAATTTTTTACAGTTAAGCGGCCTACACATGGGTGAACTTATTATCATACTACAACCCTCGCAATATACGTCCAGCTGAAATACGCCACTGGGTGGGGGGGGGCGGCGGCAAATTGTGTCTAGCCCAGGGGCGGCAAATCTTCAAATACGCCTCTGGCTATAGAATTTTATTCATATACTTTGACTGATGAAAATCAGATTGTATATTCATATTTATAAGAAGTTTAAATTTAAGGAACCCTGGGATTCCCCACATGTAATTTTTGTTCTAAAAAAACAATGTGGAAGAAATCAACAAGTGTAGTTGGCAACTATTCAAGTTGAAAATATAACTTCAATTATATGCAGGCTTTAATTCATAACTGTTTATAGGTATAATTTATAGATTATATGCAAATAAAGATAATTTGAGTTTAATTTCCAGTTTTTATTGATGCGTTATCTTTGGGTTAGATCCCCCCCCCCCAAACACTAACCCTGGGTATGCCCCTGTACTTGAGTGTGCTCAATAAGTATTATATATTGTTAACAGTATCTTGGACTCCTAAACATCAAATTTTTTAGTTTCAAAACTAAAAATGAAATATGAGAAATACAATTAATTATTATGCCTAAAAATATTCCTTTGTCTCAAAAAGTAACCTGAAATCCAAAATAAAGGCAAAACCTGAGGTCCTGAGTGATGTTTGCATTTTTCAGATGGATTCAGCGTTTTTAATTGGATTCAAAAACAGTACTTGCAAAATTTTAAGTTTCTATTTTGTCAGGAAGTGCATAAAAATTTGTGATAAATGAATCAATTACTTTTACATTTATTATATCAGGAAAGGAAGGGAATAAAAGGGAACAATAGTAAGTGAAAAAAAACCAAAATACATATAAAAATTGTATATAGGCTGTGCGTTCTGTTCTTGTGGTAAAATGCAAATGGTAATAGATGTAAATGTATTCAATCGATATGTAAATTGATTTCTAAGGATAATCCTCATAATTCAATATTGTTCTTTAGCAAACTAAATGTAATGTAAATTCCCTTTCTGAAATTGAGTTTCAGTTAGTTGTTTGTTTTCTGTTCTCGTAAATCATTTCAACAATGACACTCTCAATTCAGCAACAAATTCTTTTGCTGTCTCTGAGTTTGTTAAATTGTAAATACTTCACTGTTTTTAAAATCAGAAAGCTTATTTGCATTTTAAAACAAATGTAGAGACAAATTCCTAAAAAAGAAAAACTAATATGAGGAGAAATGAACTGCAAAATGTCTTTTACATGTAGTATATATTTAGAGTGCAGTTCTAGTTGGTGATATTAAAGTGAGTGAAATAATAAAATATTGTGACGGCTTAGCCGTAAACTCCAGTTCAAATAATAAATACCAATCAAAATAATAATAACTTAATACAAATTAACTAATATTAGGACTGTTGTCTCCAGTAAGAACTAAGGATTCTTTTATTCAACATCCAGCCACAATATATGATTAATCTTTCCATTATAGAACCACGCGGAAATTCACCAGTGGTGTTACAACATTTCTATAAGTTAATAATTATGCACTGTAGTTGGAGCGTTCAGGTAGCATTGGTATGCAGAAAACACCTTGGAAGTAACCAAAGAATGTAGGACATTGTCCTTACACAGGATGTTTCAGCTGACATGTTGTCAGTGGTTTAGGTGTTTTCTGCGTACCAATGCTACCCGAACGCTCCAACTACAGTGCATAATTATTAACTTGTAGAAATGTTGTAACACCACTGGTGAATTTCCGCGTGGTTCTATAATGGAAAGATTAATCATATATTGTGGCTGGATGTTGAATAAAAGAATTCTTAGTACATACTGGGGACATAAGTCTTAATATTAGTTAATTTGTATTAAGTAATTATTATTTTGTTTGAACTATTATTACTATTTTAACTTGGGTTTATGGATAACAGTTTGATGTACAAACTAGTATAGTAAGAAAAATAAAATTGCTCTATAAAAAATGCTACAGCTCTGTACAAGCTGGAAAAGGACTATTGAACTGGTTTGAAACCAAGACTGGTGTACAAAAAGGTAGGAGCTTCTCATCCCCTAGTATTTTTAATCCTAATGAACAAAGTCATGAGAGATGTTAAAAATGAAGAAAGTAGTTCTAAGAACATGATTTTTTAATAGATGATTTGGAGAGAAACAGAACAGGTGATTCAAGAGCAGTTCACAACTATGTAATGGCAAAGTATAAAGAATTTAAGCTCAAAGTTGGTTAAGCAGAAAACAACGACAATAATTGTAAGCTTTGTATAAAAAAAATGATAATAATTGTATACATCTGTAAGAAATTTTACAAAATATTTTAAAGTACCTGTAATATAAAAATAATTTGAATACTTCAAACGGAAGTGAACTAACTTGTTATTCAGTGAGGTTATTAATTAAAATAATTGTCAAGCATGTAATTCAGAAATTAAATTGAATTTCTCATGAGAAACTTTTAAGTCGGCCTTGCCATTTAGGGTGGAGTTCCCTCCCCACTTCCCTGGACTAAGCTGCCAATATAAATGGAAATCACCCTGCGAATTCGGTTGCGAGACACTCTTTTGTCAAAATTTTCTTTGGTAGTAAAGTAGTTAAAATATTTTTAAAAGATTATTTCTTAAAACGTATAAATTAAAAAAAAATTGTAGTAAAATTTAAAAATCTGATTATTAGAATACTTATGACATTTTTTAATTGTATAAATTCTAAAATCCAAACGTTATTTGAAAAGGTGAATTAATTATTGTATAATTGCCTTAAACTAACTTTTCCCATCAAATAATAATAAACACAAACTTATTTATGGTAAGGTACACTTCCTTGAAGGTTTAAGGACTCTGTGATAGCCTTGTGTTTTCTATCTTTTCTGGTAAGTTAATTTTATTCATTTTCTTTTTGAGCATCAGTTAGTATAGTTTGCTTGAAATATTTTTCATAAACATACAATAGCCATGAGATTATGTATGTTTATAATTGAGCTGTGGCTTATGTCACAGTCAATGCTGGGGGAAAAGAATCTCTACCAATAAACAGCGTTTAGTGTACTACTAGCATTACTGTAAACATCAAGTCACCACGCCCACAAGTTACCTTTTTGATAACATAACTCCCATCAGATCACAACTCCCATTAATCACTGATATTCTTTATTGATAATCTTATTACTTGGTATTATAATGTGTTATAATATTATAATTATAGGCCTTTAATTATATTACTATTATCTTTGTCTAATATTTAATGAGAAAAATAAAATCATATGGAATACCAAAAAATTAAATACTAGTGAATCTACAGAATGTAGGTTATGTTAGTAAATAAGTACTGTTCAAGTTTTTATTCTAAGCATTCCATAATTTAATTGTATATATTAGGAAATACATAATTGTGAATAACTGTGAACTATATTAAATTTAATCTCTTTAAAGATAGACAGCTGTTCTAATTAAATTAATATTTAAATCATAACATCTAGGGCTAAGTTATTAAATACATAACAACTATTAATATAAAAAAAATATTGCACTTAATATTTGCAATAACAAACGCTTTCGATACAAAAGAAGGCAGAGATACTCCACTCTCCAATCAGCTGATCAGCAGCGCTAGCCAACGTCAGCATGTCAGGCTAGTACAAAACCACACATGCATATGCCATACCCCTCCCCTTCACTAACCACCAAGCATTTGAAAAGTAACGGTTTCGACAGCTCAAGATATTCCGTAGCTTCTGTACAGTTGTAAAATTATTACTCAACAATTCAGGCGATAAGAATTTAAATCACTAATTTTGGGTTTGTGTCTTCGATATGATACCATGGATTTATATGTAGGGCTTTTAGCCTTAGATAAATCAGAAATTATTAGTTTCAGTTTATGGTTAGGTTAAAGGGCACTAGGCCAGGAATTAGTATATTAAGAGAGATAGGACATCAGCAAACTTACCTTAAAAGACAAGTTCACTAACATCAGAGTAGTAGTCACAAACACAAAATACACAAAAGCTCACAAATTTTCAACACCACTGGCATTTTCTTCAGGTGAGTAGAGGGAGAGAGAGAGAGACACTGAAATGACTTCCACTATATTCCACTATATCTTATCAATGAACTTACCAATACTATTACCACTGCCAACAACCTGCTAACCAAACTCAACCAAACCAAACTAAAAAAACTTTCCAAACTCTACTTACAAACCCTCCAAACAGTTGGATTCCTTCAAATTAGGCCTAACCTTGAATCCACATATCCTCTTATAGGCCCAAAACCTAACCTAGCTGACCTTCTTAATATACCCACACCCATTGGCCAACTCCCTGTTCTTCCCAAAAAACTGTGTACCAACCCATCCCCCGCAAGTGTCAAACCCACGGAAACAGTCAATCCTTCCAACCATTCCGTGTATAACCTATCAAACCACACCCTCTCCGAACCTGAATTGAGCATTTTGTCCAAAGGCCTTACTTTCACTCCTACTTCTCACCTAGACCAGTTCTCCTTAGTCTCTGATGTCATTTCCTTTGGCCGCAACCTGAAGTTGAAGATGTTTTTTGAGAACAACACCTTCAACCCTAATCCTACGAACCTGCCTGAAACCTGCCTAGCGCGCTTCAAACCTCCTTCCAGCTTTGACCCACCACCACTACCTCCTGACCATCCTATTGAACTTTACCTTAACTTCATCCTCCAAAAAGTGTCAGATCCTCAGTTCTTCTCCCAACTACCTAAAGATCAGAACCTTACCATCGCTGAACGCGGAGCCATAAAGTCCCTAAAATCCAATGACAACATTATGATCCTTCCTGCCGATAAAGGTTCCACCACTGTTATTCTTAACAAATCCGATTATATCAATGAAATTAACCTCCAGTTGTCCGATTCCAGCACCTACAAAAAACTTGACTTCGACCCAACTGAAAAACACAACCAAGAACTGAAAAATCTCCTCCTTCATCATGCTAAACACCAAAACCTAACCACCGCCAGCCAAATCCTGCTTATCAATGAACAGCCTACTCCACCCCAGTTTTATATCCTACCCAAAATCCATAAAGGCACCATCCCTCCCCCTGGTAGGCCTATTGTGGCCAGCTATAATTCTGTTACCGAACGCATCTCTGCCTTTGTCGATGATAAACTCCAACCTCTAGTACGACAACTTCCTTCCCACGTCCAGGACACCAATCATTTCCTTAGTCTCCTCTCCAATCTTCCCCAACCTCTACCCCTTAACACCAAACTGGTTACCATTGATGCTACTTCACTGTACACCAATATACCCCACGCTCATGGCTTAGCTGCTATTGAGTATTTCCTCAATACACGCCCTCCAAACACCAAGCCTAGCACTTCCTTCCTAGTTCAGCTGACTCAATTCATCCTTGAAAAAAACCACTTCCAAAGTTCTGGCATTAACTACCTCCAGATCAAGGGTACCGCTATGGGTACCCGCATGGCCCCTTCCTATGCCAACCTGTTCATGGGGAAATTGGAGAAGACTTTCCTTCAAAAACAACCCGTCCAACCCCTCTGCTGGCTCCGTTTCATCGATGATATTTTCATGATCTGGACTGACTCCGAAAACAATCTTGAAACCTTCCTTCAAAGCCTACAAAACTTTTCATCACTGAATTTCACCTGGCAATCCTCTTCTGAACGCATAGTCTTCCTTGATGTTGAAATTGGATTGGAGGACGGTGTCCTTCAAACTGATATTCACATCAAACCTACCAATAAACAACAATACCTTCACTATACCAGCTGTCACCCCAACAACACTAAACGCTCCCTACCCTATAGCCTAGCCACCCGTGCCAAACGTATCATTTCCTCTCCCAGAAACCTAAATCAATACAACAACCAACTTGTCAGTGCTTTCCAAAAGAGAGGTTACCCTACCAACCTTGTTAAAAACCAAATCCGTTTAGCCCAGTCCCAAAACCAACCCCAAACCAGAAGCAGTTCCCAATGCTTACCCCTTATCACTAATTACCACCATGGCCTACAAAAACTCAACAAAATCCTGAAAGATGGCTTCAACATCTTAAAAGCTTCCCCCCACACCAAAGATCTCCTTGAAAAACCTCCTACTGTAACTTTCAGACAAAACAAAAACCTCCGCCAGATCCTGGTCCATCCTAAGTTACCTGATCCCAACATCCTGACCTGTCCTAAAGACCAGCAACCACCCGGTTCCAATCCTTGTAACAAGAAATCTTGCAAAACCTGCCCTATTCATCTCTCAGCCACATCTTTTACCAGCTCCACTACCTCCTTAACCTACAAGATACCTGGAAACCACTCCTGTGATTCCACCAATCTAATTTATCAACTCCAGTGCCAGCACTGTCCTGCCCAATATATTGGCCTTACCAGTGAAACCCTTCGTAAACGCATGAATGGCCATAGACATGATTGCAAAGTCCAAAATCCTGAAAAACCTGTCTCTGCCCATACTCTTCTCCATAATCAAAATTTTGATCAGTGTTACACCACTAAGGTAATCAGATCCCTTCCTTCCCATGCCAATAGTTCCCAACTCCGAAGGATGGAATTAGCACACCAATGGATAACAAAATCCCGTGACCCACCTAATCTGAACATAAGATAGACCACTTCCCTTCAACCCCTTCCCCATCAGCAAACTTCATTTATATTTTTATATATATATACTAACTGAAATACTGCATCTACACCTGAGTGTTGCTCTATGGATGTACACCCCCCCACCACAGCCACCTACCCAGCAATAGTGGAAGTCATTTCAGTGTCTCTCTCTCTCTCCCTCTACTCACCTGAAGAAAATGCCAGTGGTGTTGAAAATTTGTGAGCTTTTGTGTATTTTGTGTTTGTGACTACTACTCTGATGTTAGTGAACTTGTCTTTTAAGGTAAGTTTGCTGATGTCCTATCTCTCTTAATATACTAGTTTCAGTTTATCTAACTGATTGTTCCTTTTTTAAATAAAATTAAATCAACTGCAAACTTCCTTCAAAAGTATTGGCTATGACAAATTAACAGCAAAACCCAGATGATGAAATCAAATTTTCTAAGGTCAATTTTATATATTCTTTAATGAAACAACACACCATTGTACTCATACAGTATTTAGTCCAAGGACCAACACATAAAAATCTACTACACCGACCTAATGGTGGATAAAGAGAAATGGTTCATCTGCAGTAATTATCTAGTTTTTACAATACACCAACAGAGATTGCTGTAAAAGATTATTTTTTATAGTGAGTGTCAAATGTATTGAGTACATGTTTCATTAGAACAATATTATTTTTATCTTTAAAGTAATGTGGCTATTCAAATTTGTTTATATAAGTTATTTTAATTAGTTTTTCATTCAATACATGTTCATAACATGACAGTTTAAACTTAAATAAGTAGTCAAATCTTATGTTTTAGACAACTCCCTGTTGAGTCTACATACGAGTAATAGAAGAGTTGTAAACACTGAAGTGGAAATAATGCTTTATCATTATGATTGATTATACTCATATAGCAAAGAGCAAAGAATAATAATATTTAATATAATAATAATTATTAATAAAATCGTGTATTCTTTGTGATTACACTAGACTGCATTATGAAAGCCGACAGGATAGTAATATAAATGTACTAACATGTAATAACATAAATGGACAAATGTAATAACACAAATGTAATAACATAAATGGACATCAAGTTACCCTTGTTCTAAATGTGAATAAAGGAGGCTACTGCTACAAACGACTTTGAACTGTAGTAAAACGTCACTAAAAAATAATAAAAAATCTAAACAATCTCATCAGTTAAAAGTTTGAAACATATCAACCGCTATACAAAAGCTAAAAAACAATAATTTAAATAAAATGCAATTGAACTTCAATATTTTTGAAAAATTCTGTTTTCTTCAATGGTTCAAATTCAGTTTAGTTGTAAGAAGAGAAAACTGATTGTGTATTTAGAATATGAAGGATGATTACATAGAGGTAAGATAAATGTGGATGACCAATAAAGTATGGTAACTATATCATCCTTTGCAGAGAAGGTATTATATTGACATGTTATGTGCAACAAGCGTTATATATAAAGGGTTTGTGCTCACCAGTCTTAAGACACTACTGCATTATTAATTATTTATCTTATGTTGTGTATGAGCACGGCCGTCTCCAGGGCCGTGGTATGAGTCAATTGGGATTAAATATGATTCGTTTTATGAGTGTTATTTTATTACAATATAATGAACATGCAAGGAATGTTTTCGCTAATGTGAGAAAGAGGTTTTAGGTTAGTTTTTAGCAGCAAATTTGTTAACTCAGCAATTATACTCCAGCTGTTCTAACTTTACTTCTGAGGGAAGCACAACATGGCAAAATTGTATATCTTAGCGCTTGGCTCCTTCCTGTCCCATGGCTAATTTGTGTCCGGTCTAGATAAATCACAACTTGGGCCTGATAATTTATATAAGTTAAAATTGTCCGATTAACTTAGTTTTTTGACATTTATAATCAGTAAAAAAGTACTTCCCAGTTAAACACTAATAAGATTTTAATTAAAAAAAAAAATTTACCCTCCTACATTACTCCCAATGTTGAATCACTGGATGTAACATTGAGAGGATGCCTTTGGGGGTCTAGATGCGACGATGCCCATGTAAATTATCCAGTTTAGCCTGCAAACCTCAGAGGTAAAGTTAGAACGGCTAGACTATAGTTTTAAACATTCATTTTAATATTTGGATGGATCTATTTAGATTTAATTTATCTACTGCATGTCTTGTTCTTTTTTTCTAAATTCATCTCAGTTTTGTTTTTCTGCAATGTTCTTTTGCTTTAACTGAGGTGTCGCTTTCCATACAATATCTAGAAATGTTCTGTTCATATATTCAACAGTGTCAACCAGTTGATCTTTCATAATTAAAGGAAGTGATTGCTCAAATATAATTTCTCCAAATAGACTTTAATTAGCATAATACATGTTGGTACATATACAGTACAAGTAAACGTTACAAAACACAAATTTCTTACAATATAAGCACAAAATGCACAAATACACTACAATACAAGTACAAAATACACAAATACTATGGCGATCGATTTCGGTGAACCACACTCATCTTCCTCAGACCAGAGGGTTTCACAAAAGAAGCATCTTTTTTTTTGATTCTTTTGTGCATCCCTCTGGTCTGAGGAAGATGAGCGTGGTTCACCGAAATCGATCGCCATAGTATTTGTGCATTTTGTACTTGTATTGTTGTCTATTTGTGCATTTTGTGCTTATATTGTAATAAATTTGTGTTGTGTGACGTTTACTTGTACTGAATTTCTCCAAGACAAGGCTAATCGGTCCATTCATTGCAGAAGGAGGAGTAAATGTTTCTACTATTATTGAGCTAACTTAAATAATCACTGGTAAATGGTTGAATGAGAAGTCCAAGAAGTTCACTAAGTTTATGTAATTTGTAGATACTCCTTTTTTAGTGAAAAATTGAGAATATCAGGTAATTTTGTCTATTGGATGGCCAGTAAGTTGGTTCACCTGTAGACATATAATATAAACTATATTCATTCATAGTTTTCAGTAAATGGCATCCTCCTGGATTGGCAAGTCTTGATCCCTAATTAGGGTGTTTTTCATTGTAATCACCTCATCATATAAACCAATCTCCAGGGTTTTTACAATAATCACTAATCAGTTGATTTGAAACATTGTGCCTTGCATGACTATACACAGCAGATGTTGTTAATGGCCTTGCCCAAACTTGTAGTACAACAGAAGAACCTTGAATGTGAGTATATCGATAATTTGGTAGGTTGTAATATTTTATATTACTTTTGATCAATAAGCGCTTCTACCATATGCAGTATTTTCTAGATAATTAGTACTATACAATAAAAATGACGGATGTTACTTAATTCAGTAAAGTGGGTTTCTGATATCAACGTAATAATAATTTTATTCATATTACGGCCCTGCAACTTGAATATCACGGCTATGATGAACCATGCCAATACAATTGCACTATCCTATAGAAATTGTTCATTTAATTTTGGTTAATAATAACAGTAGTCAAAAGGTTCATTATAATCTACCTATTTGATGTGCTTGTTGTATTAGTTTTCTCAAAAAAGTTGCTTAATGTGAATGAATGTTAGTGTTTATATTCAATTGTCCATTGCATGGTGATGAGACTTGAACATACGTTGGATTGGAGGTTGTTCTTTCTCGTACTAGAGACACTTGTTGAGGCTGGCTGAGAGTGGGATTCTGAAGGTGTTTGGTGCATCAGTGTTCGTAGGGCGTTTAGATTTTAATGGGGGAATGGTTTGTTTTTTTTAATTTTTGTAAACTGTACAGCCTTTATTGGCCGTACAGCTGGATATTGGCCGATGCAAAGTACATATTTTGGGGGACTGGAGTTTTCGTGAGGACAAGAGCCTGTGTCATGATTATTGACATATTTGACGCAACAAAATGCATACCAGCAATATGATCTGCTATATTCATACCTCTGACACTTTTTACATTGAGGTATGTCTCTTGTCTCGTAATGAGCCTCAAATAATAATTTACTGTTTAGCAAAAGACTGTATATATATATATATATATATATATATATATATATATATATATATATATAATATTAAGCAATCTAATGGCTACAAATTTCAAAAAAAGACTGTAGTTGTAGATTTCTTTATTTATTGAATCGGTTTCAAAATCAATGAAGAACATGAAAAGAGGAGTCTTGGATATTACTTAGAGTCATGAATATTACTTGGAGTCACTATCGATTCAACACTCACATGGACACCGCACATTGACAACTTGTGCAAAACAATTTGCTCTGGCTTATATGCTAAAACAAGTTGCGGACATCAGTACTGCCAGATGAGCATATTTTGGTATATGTGAGTCACATATAAGATAAGGCCTGATTGCTTGGGGAGGAACATCATTAAACAACATGCAACAAATACTGGTTTTGCAAAAACGAGCCATAAGGATCCTTGCTGAACTGCAACCAATGGAAAGTTGCCGCACTTCTTTTAAAGAGATGAGGATTATGACAATATTCAATTTATATATACAAGATGTTATCTTATATGCAGAGAATCAAAACCCACTACACAACCATAACATCCATAACTACAATACAAGACATTCCTCACATTTTGTGATACCTCAACACCGGCTCACCCTTTTTGAAAAACAACCACTCTACATCGGCTGCAAGTTGCATAATCACCTTCCTGACCATCTACGAAGGCAAAGAGGACAATATTTGAAGAGGGAACTAAGAAGATGGCTAACTGACCGGCCCTTCTACAGCCTAGCAGAATTCTTCAATAGCAGCTGACAAAACAAATCTACACTTTATAACATTTGTAAACATTTGACGCCATTGTATTTATCTAGGAAATTAGAAATAAAGTTGATTGATTGATTGACTTACATGCCTAACGTTGAAACCTAAACCATCTGTGGCAGCCTCAATGCTTTTGTTGTATACAGAACAGTGCATGTGTTTCAAATCAACCCTGTAGGCGGTTTTTTGTTTCAATTGATAGGTATAGAATCCTATACCATTATAATCTTAGGGTCAGTTAGGTGTTTAACTACCTTTCTGTATGCATCTACAGTTGTAGTAAAAACCTTGACTTTGTTTAAGTTTAAACACTTAAATGTGCATTCTTCTTCATTTATAACTGAATTTATGAACAAAGTCATATTGTTAACATTAGACATTTCTGATATAAAAAGGGTTTGGGTGGGATCTTTGGCTGGGCTCTCTTCTTGATCCTTCATTTTGATTAATCTCTTTTTGGCTAAGTACCTCAACATTATTTTGTGTTTTGATTGGAGTCATTGCTGGATGTTATTTCTTGAAATCAGATAGAGCGTCGGTGGGCAAAGATGAATTCTTGTATTTGTGACTGTTTAACAAGGAACAGACTCATTTATTGCTTGTAAAACATAATAGTTATGATCATTATGTTTTAATGATCATAATGATCACAGGCCAATATCTCTACTATCTTCCTTTGCAAAGATTATTGAAAGGATTATGAAACAGAAATTAGTTGACTTTCTGGAAAAGAATAACATACTCAGTCCGAATCAATTTGGATTTAGAGGGGGTATTAATACGGAAGCAGCACTAGTAGAATTTATGGATAGTTTATCAAAAGGTGTAAATGACGGAAAAAAGGTTAGTGGACTATTTCTAGATATAACAAAGGCGTTCGACACAGTGAACCATAGTATTTTGCTAGAAAAATTATATAATTGTGGGGTTAGGGGCATAGTACACAATTGGTTTAAAAGTTATTTAGAGAGGAGGATGCAATGTGTCAAAGTCAATGGAGTAGTAATTGGAATGGGGGAAATTAAACATGGTGTGCCTCAGGGGTCGGTATTAGGGGCTACTTTATTTTTAATATATATTAATGATTTGTGCAATGCTAAGTTAAATGCTAGTATAACTTCTTTCGCCGATGATACCGCGTTGTCCTATTCTGAAGATTCTTGGAATTTAATTGCTACTAAGATGAACCAGGATTTACTTTCAATTCAATGGTGGTTTTGTAAAAAGGATATGGCCTTAAGCCCTGAAAAGACAAAATTTATCAATTTTTCTCTTAAAAAGGCTTATAAGCAGGAAAATAAAATTGTCTTAAAATGCATTAATTGTATAATTAGTGAAGGAGAATGTAATGATGATTGCTGTGAATTAAAGAATGTACCTAATGTAAAATATTTAGGAATTATATTAGATGAAAAGATAAATTGGAAAGATCACATAACAAATATCAAAAATAAAATAAATAATACCATCAGACTCTTTTATTACATTCGAAGTATGTGTAGTAACAGTTTATTGAGATCATTGTATATTTCATTAGTTCATAGCAGATTAGAATACGGGGTTGTATGTTGGGGAGGTACATGTTTTTCTAACCTAAAACCTATAATCATAGTTCAGAAACATTTTATGAGAATAATAACAAAAAGTAATCGCTTCGAACATTCATTTCCAATTTTTTGTTCGTTGAAAATTCTTCCAGTACGATATATTTATGTATATAAGGTGCTAAAAATATTTTTCTTAAGAAGTAGAAATTGTAGGGAAAATAATGAGTATACAACCAAGCTGCGTAGTAATAGAAATGTGTCCGTACCGAAGCCAACCAATTCATATTTTACAAAATCATTTAATTTCTTAGCACCTACATTATTTAATAAATTACCAAACAACATGAAAGATATAATTAATATACATGTATTTCTAAAAGAATTAAAGCTATGGCTATTCACCATTCAGAATATTGAAGAATTTTTGTTTTATATATGTATTTAATTGTATTCAGTTTTGCCTTGTTACTCAATATTATTATAAATCTCACTTGTTTTATTTTGTATGATAAATGCTCTCAAAAAAAAAATGTTAATTTGTTTTTTGAAATTTTATTGTAATGTACAATTTATTATAATTTTAGTAGTTTGGAAGATTAATATTCAATACTGATGTATGTATGTGTATATATATATATATATATATATATATATATATATATATATATATATATATATATATATCTATATTGATTATACTCAATAAATATAAGAATAGTTATATTATATTATATAGTACTTGCAGATGCCATTTGAAAAAAATATTTCAATTGTCGAATTTTAAAAAAGCCTCCAAACAGGCAAAGCCTTGGAGGAATTGAATATTTCTCACTTTACCAACGAAATATTGTAGTAAGTGTATATATGTATATATTTGGGAAATAAATTTCTTTCTTTCTTTCTTTCTTTCTTTCATTTGTACTTTGAATATTCACATGCATAGTGTGAACGTAATTGAACGTAATTCAATTACGTTTCATGTTCATCAGTTTCATGAAACTGATGTAACGACAAGGTATAACCTAACTATCTGCAAAAGCTAGATTTAGTAAATAAAGTTTTAGGGGGTAAAACAAAATACTATTTAAGAAACTTAAATCTTAACAGAAAGTTTAAAGCACTTTAAACATTATTATTTAACGCAAATAATAACAATAAACATAATTATACTAAGCAAAAAAAGAGAGAATAAAACTTATTGTATAATCCACTATACAATCAGCTAATTTAAAAATATTTAATACATAATTTATGTTTTGGAGAAATATATAAACCATTTAATCCATACCAAAGAAAATCTATTTTTTACTGTCAGAGATTTTTAATGTGAAAAATGAATTGCTTATTATTAAAGGTGAGAGGCCCTGAATGTTGAAGTTGCCCCTATTCACAAATTTCCAGAGGTAATTTCCATTTATATTAGCAATCAGTTAGTAATGAAGGAGTAGAATTACCCTGTCAAATATCTCAGCCGACCTTACTTTAACAAATATTTTAATTAATTTAATTTAGGTATAGTGTTCTATTTTAAACTGTACATTTAATATTTATTTATTTATTCATTTTATTTTAATTAAGTGCTACAAAACAGCAAATGCTTGTTACATTATAGCACTAAAGAGAAAAAACATTAATAAAATAATAACAGTAGAAAAAGCAAGATCTTGTTTTTCAGATACACCACATAACACTGTTTTTTTTCAGTTTTATGAAAAAAAATATGGACCAAGTCTTATATTCACTTTTTCCAACAGGGTTCTCAAAATCGAAACAAATCGATGAAAAATGTAATATATATGGAATTGCTGAACAAAAAAGATATAACTTAAATAACTATATTATTATAACAAACAAATATCATCTTTGCACACATAAGTATATGAAACAAGGAACTATATTAACAAAACAATCTAATAACAAAAGTAAAGATCAAACAATTTAACAATAAACATGTAAATAAATATTTGAGCAAAAATTATAAGAAAATAAAGACAACAGTAATTGAAGAAAAATTAATTAGCAGGCATACGCCAACTCTTTAACATTTTAATTAATTAAAAATTGAATGACTTTAAATTATATCTAACTAAATCAATTTCATATGTGTTGCACAGCCAACACATTGTATTGAGAGGCGAGTGATAACCAATATTGGTGCGAGAAAACCAAGGATCAAAAACAAGGAAATTATGTGAATTCGGTCGAGGGATACAGAAATCAAGTTAACCCAACAAGCCACTATTGTTCCTTTATAAATATAATGATGCACATAGGATTTATATTTTATACCAACAAATCAATTTGTTAGGTAACTTTAACCGTATTACACTAATGGCGAGATATCTGTACAATGTTGTTATAAGATTAATTTACTACTGTTAATTTACTACTATTTCTAAAAATAAATTAGACACCGTTTATTGAGTTGTTACTCAGGATATTAGTACTATTCGAATCAAATGAATTTATTTAATCTTGACTAAAGAAAAATTTAAATAAATAGTTGTACT
>JAQJVL010009420.1:0-16095 GCA_035578905.1 Stictocephala bisonia
CGAGCGAGATATTCCACCACACGGAGGGACATGCAGAGAAGAGGAGAGCTGACAGGTAAACATGATTAGTATTTGCATCATTGATATTTATCGTCAAATACGACTTTTTCTTTACAAAGCTGAATAAATATGCTTTTAAGTCTCAAACTACGAGTATGACTATCTAGTCTTAATCAAATGCATTTTACGACAATAAAATTGATACAAAGACAGTAGAAGCTAATAATTAATTATTATCTTTAATTATTTACTTTGAATTCACATTCAAAATATACTATAGAAAGTAATACAATGCCATTGTTCTAGAATATAAATATGATTTTCTGGCTATAATGAAATATAAAACTGCAATATCATTATATCCAATGATATAAATTAACATTTGAAAACATCTATTTTTGTAAAACATTTGTCTGATCATGATTACTTTTGACTAATTAATATTAAAACTTCCGTTAATAAAACTTGTGAATAGTTATAATATATACAGTCATTATAGTTCATTATATTTATATTATCAGGAACTAAACAAATCTAATTTCAATTTGCTTCTTTTAAATAAATAAGGTCTCATTGTTTTAATATATCACTGCACAGCTTTTATAAAGCAAATGTATCACCAAAGAGTTAAATTAATCAAATTTACTACGTATTTAAATACATTCAGACTTTAGAGTTATTTATATTCACAATTATTAGAAATAATTTTTGGATTAGAAAGAGGTGTTAATTAGCTTTGACGGCATTGAGCTGCTCTGTCTCAATGTACAAAATTACAACCAATTCCACTACAAATGGCAGGTCTTCATTAAGGTTAAACAGAAGGAGTTAGACCGCTTCTTCCAGAGTGAGTGTGGAGATCGTGGCGTGGCCATGTATTATCCACCTCGCAGGTGGGAACGGTTGACAGGGTGAAGGCACTACCACTGTACGTGTATGGGTGGGTCTTACATATGGGACACTGCATGGATACGTGTGGGAAGGTGAGTGGGTCAAATAAAATATACACTAACACAATAAAATTGATAATATGTTAGCTTCTACTGTTAAAATGTAATGTAATATTTTCATATTGCATTTGTTTTACGATTTTAAAAATATGTTTCTATATTATTAACAGTAAATAATTTTTTAATATTATCAGATGGATTTCCAAATATGTTAAAACTGAAAATGAAAATTGGTCGGTAGCGTAGTTGGTTCAATCCCAGCTTCATGTGCTAAAGGTTCTCAGATCGATCCCAATCAGAGTCAACACATTTTGAGAAGGATCAGCTGATAACCACCGGCTGTTCATTTGTCATTGGGCTATTAATTAATGACACTTTCTAAGGAATAGTCAGCCTTAGTTTGTAACAATGACTACATTCGCTCATCTACACTCATTCGAAATCCATATTCGCCCATAGCTTGATGATCGGCGTCTTATGAATAAATAAATAAATAGTTGAAATTATATTTTAAAACAGGAACTTACAGTCAAATTACAGTTATTAATAATGAAAAACAACATTTTGTCAGTAAAATCTGTAATAAATCAAAATCTTCATGGCAAACTGTGAAATCTGAAATGAATAATGCTATTTAAAACAAAAGAAAATATACATATTGTTAAAGACGGCAAATCTATGTCAGAATCAAGTTATGTTACAATATTTGTAATGATTTATTTATAAATGCTGTTGAAAATAAACTAACTACAACAAAATGTCAAAGGTGTGTAGCATTGAATCATACAAGACATTTATTCTATGTCTAACAATACAAGCATAAATAAAACATGTAGTCACAAAGTAGGTAGGAGATTAGTAAAAATGAAAAACGTTTCATAATAGTTTTCAACCTGAAACAAAGATTTATAGACTGAAACCATACAGTGAATTTTATTTGATTTCCATTTATGTACTTGAAACTATCATAGTTAAAACTAAATAACTATTCAATTAACAATTAATTTAAATTTTCATGATTACACACAAGAGATAACAGGTAAGTAGAGCAACCGACTGAAGACTTACAAAAAGAAAACTAGTTTTACTGGAAAACAATTTTTGTTTCATATTCCTTTTAATTTGTATATAATATGCATTTTATGAAATATTCAAGAACTACTTATTTAACTTATCATTTCATTCTCTAGAAGACTTTTATATTGTGAATATAAATAACTCTTAAGTCTGTGTATGTATTTAAATACATAGTAAATTTGATTCATTTAACACTTTAGTCATACATTTGCTTTATAAAAGCTATGCAGTGATATATTAAAACAACGAGAACTTATTAATTTAAAAGAAGCAAATTGAAATTAGATTTGTTTAGTTTCTGATAATATAAATATAATGACTATATATTCTCATAACTTTTCATAAGTTTTATTAATGGAAATTTTAATATTGGTTAGTCAAAATATAAATTTCAAACAATGTACTGCCAAGACAATAATAGATCTGATAAGTTGACAAAGAATCTATAGCACAGGTAATTTTTTTGTTAAATCAACTTTTTATCCATTATAAAAAACTAATCAGTTGGGTTTAGTATAAACCTTCATTCTGTAACAGATGTGAATTTAATTCCAAATGTCAGTCAGCAATAATGACAAGTTGACACATGCACCAGTGTGTGTTGTGCCATATGCCAAGGAGGGGTTTAATTTAGCTGAACAGAGACTGTACTCACAGCTGACGCTGCTGCGCCAGACTGTACCAGTTTTATTAATATGAATAATGGCATCTTGCAGTTTCTTTGCTCACATGCGGCCTTCTAATGAAATGCCATTGATCAAATTCCCTCTCTCTCCTCCCCTTGGCCCCACCTGGTCCCATCTCCCACACCTTGCGATGCCCTTTAACTTTAACTTTTCGTATGGAATTGGAAACTAAGTTTTTTTAATATGTTGAACATTTGCCTTTGCAAATTATTCTGCTGTACTGGTTTTTGACAGTAAGCTGGAAATGCAAATACCCTGAATGTTTTCCCGTAAATATTATTACGAGTTCATTTTATCACAAACTGAAAAATAATAAATGTTTTTCTCAGACTGAACTTTTTAATCACTAATATGGAAGTTGTATTGCACACACTATTTAATGTAATTTTTCATAAATGAAGGAAATTATAGATTTGATTTGTATTAGCATTTTGTCTGTGACATTTTGTGTCCAGATTCTTATAACTTTTAACTACGATAAGGCTACAAATCTTCAAATAGTCTTAGTCAGTTGTATACAGGTCATCATGAAAATTCATGTATTAGTTTTTTCATCTACTAGTTTCTTCATGTCATACAAGTACCAAGTCAAACCAAATACTTTTTACTCATGGAACAGTACATAAATTACTTGAAACTAACAGTACTTCAAGATCATGAATATCTCATTGTTACTAATGTGATTTGAAGTACCCCTCTCCAGTAACTTATCCATGACCGGTAGAATAAAAAAAAATGTTCAGTAGAATAATAAAAAAAAAAACATATTAAAGTCAAATTTATTTAATATTATTTTTGTCTTTCCAGGCTTAAATTCCTGGTTTGTTTTATTTGATAAATACTTGAAAATGGCCAAACATGACACTTTTTAATACTACGCCTACAGTTGTAAAGTGCCAGTGTAGTCCAATGTAAATGGGTGATGTGAATAAAAAGTAGAAAATTCTTTTTCGAAGAATATTCTTAATTTCGAGTAAATAAAAACGAAGTAAATTCTACGGGGTAGAAAAAACTTCTTTTCATCCAGATGGGGTAGTATTTTCTCCAATTTCGTGTGAATAAGAGGTAGAATTTTCTACTCATCTGTAGAATATTCTTCATTTTTATGGAGTGTGGTTTAGGTCAAACTTCACTTCTGTGTTAGTTGGCAACATGGCGATGTTCATGCAAGTTCGTGAGCAGAAGGTATATCGCGAGCGGCAGAAGGTCAGTGGCAAACAGCTATTACGGTTTGAAGATCAAAGTGTTGATTTTTTTAACTAATGAATTTTTAATTGATAGTGACGAGACACGTGGCGGAGCTATTCCACCCAGACCCAAAATGAAATTTTTTTGCGTGCGGTCGCTGATCCCGGATTTCAAATCGGGGCTGCTGAAGATTTTGGAATTGAACGTTCGACTGCGTGTAAATCGTTTCATTTTGTGATGGATCGCATTTGTACCAGAGCCAATCACTGGATCAAGTTTCCAACTTCACTACGTGAAGTTAATGAAGCTCAGTTGTTATGGCAGACACGTTTCAGACTTCCGTCTATTCTCGGCGCTTTGGACTGCACGCATATAAAAATTCTAAAACCTAGAAACTTTGGAGATGAATATGTGTGCCGAAAAGGATACCCCAGCATAAATGTGCAAGCGACTTTTAACGCCAGCGAACAGTTCACCAGCATCAGTGCAGAGTGGCCGGTTCAAGAATTTGGCGGCAAAGTCAAGTCAGGGATATCATGTCCAGGGCTGATGGAGCTGCATGTCTGCTCAGAGATTTGGGTTATGGCATATCACCTTGGCTCATAACTCCTTTCAAGCCACCGCGAAACCAAGAAGAGAGACAATTCAACAGGTTATTTGCTGGAGAAAGAGTGATTGTGGAGAGTTTTTGGCCAATGGAAAAAAAGATTTCCAATAATAGGCAGTTGTGTAAGAATAGAACTAGACAGAATTCCGAAGTTAACTGTTAGCTGTGCAGTTTTGCATAGTATTTCCAAGCACTTAAATGACGAGTGTGAAGATCCACCAGACACCAATGAAGAGAATGATGAGCTGGAAGAAGAGGCTGTTATGCACCATGAAAATGCGGCACCAAAAGCTCGAGGTGAGCAAAAGTGTAGAGAAATGTTGCAATTCTTAAAGTGATTATTACAGTACAGCTTAGGTTGTTTGTGCTAGTATTGATTTTTGATATTTCGTTGTAATAGAATTTTCAGAATTATACTAATACCAATGTTTTGTATATAGAAAAAATTACAATGTTGTTTATGAAAGTAAGTTTTGTTTTAATTGGCCCTATACATAGTCCAACAATAAAAAAGTGTAAACAATAAACGCATGCACGCGCGCGCATACACACACGGTTCCCTCTCACATGCATATACACCACACAAACCTAACGTAGTTTTTTTTTTTTTTTTTTTGTAAGGGATTAGGTTATAGGTTTTAATTTATTGAAAAAATCTCAAATTAAAAAAGATCGTCTGTGCTTGTAGCTGCATCTGTTGATTGCTTTTTTAAATTTGACAGCAAAATCTTTTCTTTTTCTATTTGGATCTGTTGTAATTGCATTTGCTGCAATAATACAGCACGCTGGATTTGTGTAGTACACATTTCCTTTGTTTCCACTGATTCGTACTCCAGTAGCCGCTTACTTCCTTTTCTTAAAGCTGTTTTTGGCATTGTTGAGGATGTTTGTGCGTTTGGCGCCATTTCTGTTATAGAGTGTCGTACTTTGTCCACTTCCACTTGGCCTATGTCACTTGAAGAGGCAGAGTTTTCATTTCCACATACATTAACACTTCCCGGGACCTTCGTAAACACTGGATTTTCTTCGTGATGAAGTAGTGCCAGAAAGTCTTTTTCCCAATCAGTAAGCTTGATTTTTTGTTACCTGTCGTATTTTTATCGGTCTTCTTCTTAATTTTTGTCTTCATATTATTAAACATTTTCAACAGTTGTGCTGGATTGGTAGATTTTCCTACAGTTTGTGAATACTCCTAAGAAATACACTCCCATGCCTTTTTCTTTGATGCAACTACACTTGGAATTTTTGATTTATCAATCACTATTGGGTTTTCTCTTAAAAGACGCACGAACAGTGCCCAATTCACAACATTCTTTTCAAACTCTAAATCAGCAGCTTCGTCACTGGAGGACATCGCAGTTGTTCAGCAGGTACATGCACTCACGCAAAACCAAAGATAACGGTGCAGCGAACGCAGACAGGGACAGGACAAACGGATGATGGAGGGGTGAGTGAGCGAGCGAGAGTGTGCTTAATGGAGGGGGGGAGAGCCTGTCGCGACAGGCAAACTCCAGGGAAGAACTTTCCAGTGTGTAGTAAATTCTCTAGATTTCCGGATGGGGCGAAAAATTTTCTACCAAGTAGTAGCATTTTATTATTCACTTTGTTCAGAGAAAATGCTAATACTTCGTAGTATTTTCTTCGAGAATGTTCTACTTTTTATTCACATCACCCATTATAATGCAGTTTGAACCAGCTGTAGTAGCAAACCTCACTAACTAAACACATTACTGGCTTAAATATTTCTGTTACATGGAATATCTATTGTAAGTAGTAGGTGTATAATCAAGGTTAATATTCAGTTCTTAAGTACCTTGAGTGTTTTTATTTAAACTGTCAATAGTTTGCAACTCAAGTGCAACGAGTGACCTTACTATATCTATTGTAGGTATATATTATAATCAAGGGCCATTCTCAGTAGAACCATCTACCTCAACTCAGTGACAAGTATTTCTTCAAGCACCTAATATGCATTTTTTGCTGAGATATAATGGAGAAAAAGTGATGGCATGCTTTCAATCAATATAATTTACATTCCTAAATTAACTAAACCAATTCGTCACTGTAACAGTCAATTCTCTACAACAGAAAATTGTTTAGCTCTAGACTAAATGTTTACATCTGAACACAGATTTAACGTTAAAGTTTCGTTAAATTCCTGTTCAATTAACTATGTACGAGCACTCAGAGCTTGGTTGTCAGTAAACTGACGGTCTGATGTGTATTTCTCTTGCAGTTACTATGAGAATGGTCTGGAGGACTCAGTCTACCTACCACCGGCAGCCAAACGAACCCACCACTCTAGTGGAGGACTGCTGTTTCCCCTCCACCCATTAGCACTACCCCCTGCCCACTTACTGCATCCTGACTACGTGGCTCCACACGGGTTCCCCCAATACCATCCCCATCGTGAATCTGATGACCGCAGAGGTCATGCTGAAGATGAGTGGAAGAATATTCATGTAGTAAGTAAACTCAATATGCAAACAAGTCTAATATTAACCCTTGCAACGTGGGAAACGGATATATCCCTAGCATCTATAAGGGCTGAAACGCGTTAGACGGATATATCCCTAGCATCTATAAGGGCTGAAACGCGTTAGACGGATATATCCCTAGCATCTATAAGGGCTGAAACGCGTTAGACGGATATATCCCTAGCATCTATAAGGGCTGAAACGCATTAGACAGATATATCCTTCAAATCCTACTTTATAACATTTAATTGTAGTTGCAGTGTGACCCGCTAGAGTTCAGGAGAAAGTTGAATAGTCTTTTTAAGCAACGGTTTGTGTGATCTGAAAGTGATTTGTCAGACATAGTGGGTATTGGAGTGGCTTTGTCAGCTAAGGCATGCCCGACTGCTAGTCTGCGGTTACCCATTACCCTTGAAACGGATATATCCTTGATTCATTATTTTTGCTTCTGATGGAGTTTTGCTAGTGGTGTATAATTTTATTATCCTCCGTCTTACATCAATTTAGTTCAGATTTATTGTATTTTTATTGTATATTTTTATTGTATGCAGTTTTATCTATCAGCATCAGTGTTATTGACCACATAGTATTTTTATAATTTTATAAATTTTTCATGTCTGATTTTATTTATTTGCTTTATATTATGTCATTTTTATTTCTATTTGATCTTGGCTGTTAACTGAGTTTGAACACAAAAAAATTATAATATAAATACTATAATTTTTAAATTTACAAACAAAATCTAATAATATATATATATATATATATATATATATATAATTAGATTTTGTTTGTAAATTTAAAAAATTAAAACACAATTTTTGAATGATTCCTTGATAATGTGATATTTTTGTACACCTTATTGCATCCTCTAGCTAAAACAAAAATCTCCGTTAAGAAAATCACATTTTTATACTTTAAAATAATTACACTTTTTTAGTAAAATAAGAACAATTTATTCCGCATTGCAAGGGTTAAGATTTTTATTTAATAGGAGACGTAGAACATTGATAAATTTAACAACAATAAGTGTTAAATTAAGTTTGCTTAACACAAAACAAATAGTACACAACCTTTGACACTAACCTCTTCATCTGGTCATTGAAAAATACCATATTAAATAAATCTTAGCCTGTAACTATTTTAATTAATTTTTTACTTTTTTTGGAGTTTGTGGCCTGTTCTTTACGAGTTAAATTTAACAAAAAGGATTTCAATGGATAAAATTTTGAGAATTTGTCTGATCGAAATACAGGATTATTAAAAAATAAATGGTCACTTTTCATTATACATTGCAAGTTTGATTAACAGAAACAAAGAAATGGTAGCAATACATACAGTACATTACAAAGTTTTTTTAACAGTGCTATACATGTTATGTAAGAGCCCTACATGTTAAATGTAGACAACAATTTGTTTGTCAAGTTCTACCTAGACACTTTGTTCAGAATATCAATGTTAATATTCTCATAGCTCTTTGCTGCCTTGATTCCTGTGGGTTTAAAGGCAACTAAAGAATAAGAAATTGATCATTTTAATAATCTTTGGGGTTTTCTAAAACCCATACTAAATGGTGTTGCATTGCAGTAGCTGGTGGAGTTTTCTCTTGTTCAAGCACACAAAAGCCTTCTCAACCCTTTTATGAATCATTTTTAAATAAACAAAAACAAATGATATTTGGTAACAATGACCCAACAATCAACTGTTAAGGTAAATCTTTTAACTAGTAGAGTTGGTTAAACCCATTATTGCCAACATGACAGATATAAATGATGCAGTTTTAATTTTATTGAGATAGGAAAATGTGTTTTTCTTTTTGAATAACCCTGTATATTTAAGGTTCAGTAGAAGAGAGGACTTAATAGTCCTAAATCCACCTAATAAAGCCAATTTTCATTTCATTTTCTTATACTTGATTATCTGGAGATATAATGCAGAGGCATAAGTGGGAGTGCTGTTAAATGGTTAACCAATGATAACAAAACCTATACAAAATTCCTACAATTTTAATTTTTTCCCCTTAAATGCCCATTTCCTTTAGCCAGCCAATAGTAAATTTCACCAGCCCACACTAAATTTCACAACATGTAATTAAAACAAACTTAGTAAGGATAATTGTAATGTTTACCATCAACAGATGTTAAATTGTATTCTGAGCATGGTGGAAAAGACAAAACGAGCACTGAGCATCTTGCAACAACGAGCAGGCGAAAATGGCCATGTTACAACCAACGAATGGTTGCCGAGAAGAGATGCTCTGCGACCCAACCCCCCCACCGCTGCAACTACTGAAGATGTCAAACGCACAGCAGGGGAGATAATGGCTCAGACAATTCGACTCACAGAAGATCGTGTTGCTGAAGTGAGAAGGAAAGCTGGTGAGCTTGTTATCAGAATTTAGCAAAAATCACCTTTAGAAACAGAAATTAAGATCATTTCCATGTAAAAATATAAAATACCTGGAAAATTTATGTTTAGTAATTTACATTTTTTAGTGAAATCCATTTTTGTTAAACAAGTTATTTTATATGTAATCAAAATAAGCTAATAAAAATGTTCAGTAATTACAGAAAAATCATTAGTTTTTATCAGTGATGGTGCTGGAGCTTTGCATATCTCTCTTTTGCAGAATTCTATGTAACCTTGTTGGAGGGGAGGGGAGAGAGAAAATGTCACAACATAAAAGTGTCAAAACTAGTATTAAGGGTCAAAATTATATCTCAAAAAAATATATAAGTATCGAGTATTTTATTATAATATACATTTAACTTATAAAATATTTTAAAAGTTTATTTTACTCTATGAGTGTTAATTGAAATGGCTCATCAAGTTTAAATTGACTTACTTATGATTTAATTGTATTACTATATAAAGTCTAACAAGTCTAAGACTAAGTGTGAATCTGCACAAATGTATTTGGATTTTTAACATGTTGCATATGTTTCCTTTGCAACATTGTAATTTTAATATTTTATTTGTATTTGAAGCATGCCTCTGCTTAAGCAATGAAACTGAAGATTTTTTTTAATACTGTAATTTCTAACTTACATTTGATTAAAATTCACAATGCTGTAAATGACTGTTGAGATAAAATTGTTAATTTATGAGGTAAAATTTTAAAAAGTTCATGGTAAATCCATTTACACTTGAACCTAATGCTCATTCTGAATGTTTATACAAGTGGTAGCTAGTGCTTATATTTGATTAATTGACACAAGAACACATTCTGCTTTCTAATATTAACATGAAATATTTTAATAAATAATTTAATCATATGAGTGATTGGTATTTGGTGGAAATAAAAAATCCTATGAAGTTCAAATAAGTATTGTTTAACTTATTATTGCTAAACTAAGCTAAATTATGTCTATGATAAGAGAGTACCATTTAAAGTTTTCAAAACTTACTTAGGTGTTTTACATATTCAATAGTTAAGATGATTCTATTTAATTTAATTGTACACTTTTCAGAAGAGGCTGTGAATGAAGTGAAGCGACAAGCTGTAGTTGAGCTCCAGAGGGCAGTGGCTGCGGCGGAGAGCAAGGCGTGTGAGTTGGTGGCATCAGAGAGAGCCAAGATGGAGAAGCTTGTGGCAGAGGCAAGAAAACAGGCAGTAGAGGAGGCGGTGGCAGTGGCCGGTGGGGCAGAGCGAAGCCAATCTGATACATCACCCACACCCTCCCAGCAAAATGTACGTCACCGTTAGTGCACACAAGTAGGCCCAACAATAGTCTTCAATCATGTAGAAAGTAATTTTGACTATGAAGATTAATCTAGTTTCCTTTGCTAACACACAATTGTCCTAATCATACAAAATGTGAATAATGCTTTAAAAATATATTAATAATGGTTTCAAGACTCTTAACCACCCAACATACAAACTAATCTCAATGAGGTCTCCTTCCCAAAGACATTACTCCAACAAGTCTCCCAACCACCCAACATACAAACAAATCTCAGTGAGCTCTCCCTCCCAACACATGGCTATCGTAAGCCTCTCAATCACAAAATATACAAACGAATCTCAGTGAACTCTCCTTCCCAACAGATGACTCTCACAAGCCTCTCAATCACCCAACATATAAACTTATCTCAATGAGGCCTTCTTCCGAAAAACATGACTCTCACAAGCCTCCCAACATACAAACGAATCTCAATGAGCTCTCCTTACCAACACATGACTCTCACAAGTCTCTTTACCTCACAGCACACAAACTAATCACAATGAGGCCTCCTTCCCAAACACGACTTTCACAAGCCTCTTCACCACCCAACATACTAACGAATCTCAATGAGCTCTCCTTCCCAAATACATGACTCACAAGCCTCCCAATCACCCAACATACAAACAAATCTCAATGAGTTTTTCTTCCCAAACACAAGACTTTCACAAGTCTCCCTACCACCCAACATACAAACGAATCTCAATGAGCTCTACTTCCCAAACACATGACTTTCACAAGCCCCTTTACCACCCAACATACAAACGAATCTCAATGAGCTCTACTTCCCAAATACATGACTCTCACAAGTCTTTCCCTACCACCAAACATATAAAGGAACCTCAATGAGCTCTCCTTCCTCCCCTGCCGACAATGAAACAGCGTTTGATATGTTTTAATAAACGTTATTCATTCTTGAACTCATTTGGAACTGAACCCTCAAACTCTCATTTAGTTTGTTGAGTTCAAATATTGCTTATAGTTGTTATTTTCTTCACAACTATTTATGCAAAGAGACTTATATCTTAAAGATTAACCAAATTTTAACTGTTTAATTAATCATCTTAACTCTTGGATTTGTTATACTTGCAATGTGGAATTTTTGCATGAAACAAGTATCTATTTTTTGTTCTGATCTCTAATTTGATCATATCTGTAGTGTGCAATAACTTCTTGATTGATAAACTCAGATTGTTCCAAGATGTCAAAAATTTCAAAATCAAGCTTTAAGATGGTTAAAAACATGTTTATTCTTTCTTGGTATCTTGGGAAACTAATCGTATCATTGTTAATTTATCCAATGCTATTAAAATAACAGAGGATTTGGAATAACATTAGTGTTGTATATATTATAATTAATCCTTAATTATATTAATTAACGATTAAAATGAGATATATATATATAAACTATTTGGAACTTATGTCTTCTTACTTCCGACTTCACTCTGATTATTATTATTATTTATGAAATTTAATGTCTTTGTCAACTTGCTATGTCCAGAGTTGCTGGAATTGTGGACGGAAAGCCAATGAGACTTGCAGTGGGTGTAACACAGCCCGATATTGCGGTTCCTTCTGCCAACATAAGGACTGGGAAACTCACCATGCAGTCTGCTGTGCACGCTCAGATAAGCGACCAGTGCTCACTCCCCGAGTCCCCACTCCTGCCCCTCTTGCAGTAGCAGTAACGCCCAAGTGACGCACCCTCAAGCCTCGACTAATGCGCCATAAGTCCACCACAAAACCAAAGAAACCATGAGCACCCGCAATGAGAGTTTTTTAAATTAATAATTGAATCAGCTGCATGTTTATTTTGGTGTATTGTTCAAATTTGATTGTCTTCGTTTTCTGTCAAAAAAAAAAAAAAAAAAAATGCTGGCAGAGACGGTCCACATACAACAATAATAAATCCAAATTTAAAAACACAATCAGGAATTACGCAATCATATGAAAAATGTGGTTAAATAGTTATTAAAACTTAAAATAAAAATTTATCAAAAACAGATAGTTGTGTTTTGAATATGTTTATTATATACATATTACTGCATTTAAAAAGATAAATCATATTAGTTTCTTGCAGTTTTACTGTTAGCAGTTTTTTTTTTCTACTAGCATTGTTGGTTTGCACTTGAATCGTACAATCACAACATTGGTCGGATTTGAGGATAACATCGAATGAGCCTATTGTTGGATGAATGCTTAATTTTTTATATAAATCAGATGATAATCCAAGTATGATAACTAATGCAGTTGCAAACAACTCTTTATAAAGTAGACATGTTTCCTCTAGTACAGTATACAATTTATAATGTCTTGAAGAGTGCAATTTTAAAGAAGCGTAAACAAAGGTACCTAATATTAGAATTTGATCATGGGTAAGACTATTAAGCCCATCAGTTAAGTTGAAATAATATTTAAACAGGAGAATTGGGTCAGACTCATCGTTATCTTATCTTTACAGCTCCCTGTAAATGTCTCTGCCAGCATTGATGAAATGTGCACCTACAGTTGGTAGAAACATATTTGGATAAGTATATATTTTGATTATTTTAAACATTTTGAAAATTTAACTAAAACATTTTTTTATAATTTGAGTAAAAGTTTGAGTTTTAATTGCAGATAGTAAATAATACTGATGGGAAATCAGAATATTTTTGGAGAAGAACCTTACAAATGTAAAAGCTAAAGCAAGTGTACAAAAACCTTTAGTAATGATGTAACTGCCTTGAGATTGGTCTACTGAATAACTCTTAATCTTGACGTGGCTATTTGCTCTCAGCTGCATTTATGAGCTATCTAGGGAACTTTGGATGGATTGAGTTTTTTTATTATTGTGATATTCAGGAATTGTGTACTCCAAGCAGAGGTTTTGAAACTTTACTACTGCATCTTGTTCCTCTGTTATTGGGTATGTCACATTTAACTAATACCAACCCTAGCATGTACTTCCTGATCTATATTTTTTTATATTATTAATTTCTTGTTGGTTTGAGAGACTAACTAAAGACACACTTATGAACAGTATCAATCTTATCTTCAATGTGTTTCTACAAATTGTGAAAATATCACATGATAATAAAGCATATCATAAACGTTATTATGATTCTAACAATGTTTAATGATACGGTGTTCCCCATATAACGGTGTTTAATGGTTCGTATTCGTCACACATTCAAGCAATCTCTCTAGACATTCATTAGTAGATGTGGACACACTTACGTAGATGAATGTCTTCGTTGTTCCACTGTCCTCGTCAATGATAAGCGTTACTATGCTCATAGTAAGCAATCTCTCATTTAGCTAGCTTAGTTCTACTTTTCTATCACAATGTACTTTATGTAAATATAATATAGAATGTGTTAATTAGGCTAGGTTTGGTTTGTTTTAGGCCAAGGTTCAATAATAGATAATATTTACCTTGAATCTTTCATTGCTCAATTTGTTCTATCTGCAAATCTACAATTGATTATCTCTCTTTCACGTATTTATGAATAGTTATAAATAAATTATTAATTTTGTTATGATTACACATTTCTTGTTACACTAACTCACTGTGGATTTACAATTTACCATTACCTTAAAATAATTTGTGAACTATAAAAATATCCAGTTGTTGTTATCAATAAACATAATTAGAAAAATTTAAAGGTGCTATAAATTACTATTTGAGCAACATATAGTTGAACATTATTGCAAGAAAAACTTGATACTTTCAATAGATAGCTCAACTAGTAAGTTTGCAATATGTTTAAGCAAATGAAACTAAGTTAATGAATGAACAATAAAGTATACAACTGTAAATGATTGTCACACAGTTTAATCAAACTTAGTGGCCAAACAATTAATTGTATGAACAATATCAATTTAGTACGTCCATTACAAAAAAGTACAAAAACATGCTCAAAACAATCTATTATATCTTTTTACATCTAACTCAAATTACCTCATACAAAAATTCGTGTCTCATAAACAGTTAGTAAAAATTTCTGCCACCAGTCAGTCTCAAAGAGAGACGAAGACCCGCAGTGGGTTAAAACTCAGAAGCAATATTATACGAATATGTTTCCAATATAATATCCTTGGAAACATAGCCAAGATATTATAACTCAAAAGGACATATACTGTTACTTCTTGATTTTTTTTAGACAACCATAAAATGCTATCAGACGTTACGATTTCCTTTTATATTAACTTATAATCATAACATTTGAGAAATGTACTGTTAGTAGGTCTCTGAGTTTGGCTAGATTTGTTGACCTGTATAACTATTGAGAGGCAGATTAGAAATGGGAGTCAACATTTTTAAAATAATTACATTTTTTATATTTTGATAATTTAATAAATGTAATACAACAAAATATAATGTATCTCTACGTTTCATTGAGATTTTCTATTTTAAAATTCTTTGTTGTTATTGTTGTACAGAACTTATTTACAATCAAATCATTTTTTTAATATTGGTCTGTAAAAACTTAACTTTATTACTTATGATAATCCTTTTTTTATTCAAACTGTTTCAAAGTAACTTTTAAGTTGTAAAGGCTATATTCACTGTTTATAGTTAACTTTTTTCTGAGTTAACTAAGTGTATATTTGGTGTTTTGTAAATTTCAATTTCAATTATCTTAATATCTAAAATGGTTACTACTCGATACCAAAGGGAAATGTTCCACGTATATGTATTGTTACCATTGTTTATTAGTACAATCATTGTTTCCTCAAGACTGCACTAGTTTCCTTTAGTTTATATCTAGTCAAATTGTTTATATAAATATTTAGAATTAGTTATAAACATATACATTGATTGAGGTCATGTGCAATTGAATGATTTAGAGTTAACTTTGTTTAAGTATTCTTCAAAACAAGAAAATATAAAGGTAATTTTAATCACAAAAAATGTTATTATATTAATGATGTTTTTATAGGATACTGATTTAATTTTACTAGATAAATGATTCTTTTAGTGCTGTAAATTCTGAATTATAAAGACCCCACTACAACAAGGTGTTAATTTACCTGTGATTGATTCAATAATTTTATTTTACTGTTAAATAAGAGATAAAAAGAAATCATCAGTTGGCAGGTTAATTTCTGAGATAAAGGAATCACTACTTAAGGTGTTATGATTAAAATATAAAGACAATTTTTATCCATTTTAAATTTCAATAATCAAACTTAACCTTCGTCCGCTCGCGTACAAATCACTCACACTACCGCTCAAGTGGGCGGCAGTTTGGCCGCCACTTACTTATAATGATTCAACGTTGGTATTTAGTAAAATTTCATGTTAGCAATTTAAATAATATAAAAACATTGTGTATTGGTGTTTAGTGATATGGATTTATTTTACAACAAATAATTTTAGTTATAAAAAATAATATATACAAT
>JAQJVL010009421.1:0-15000 GCA_035578905.1 Stictocephala bisonia
GTTTAAACAGTAAAATGCCAGGTTTGAAAATAAATCCGGGTGGGGGTTTAACAGTCAATGACCAAAAAATGTTTAAAGAAATAAAGGGGGGGTTTTAACATTACAATACCAGAGGTAGAATAAAGTTAACAGTTCAATGACCAGAGGTAGAATGGTTGTTAACAGTACAATGACCAGGAGAGAATGGTGTAACAGTACAATGACCAAGGAGTAGAATGAAGTTAACAGTACAATGACCAGAGGTAGAATGAAGTTAACAGTACAATGACCAGAGATAGAATGGTGTTAACAGTACAATGACCAGAGGTAGAATGAAGTTAACAGTACAATGACCAGAGGTAGAATGGTGTTAACAGTAAAATTTCACCAGAGGTAAATGTGTTTGTTAACAGTACAATGATCAGAGGTAGAATGGTGTTAACAGTACAATGACCAGAGGTAGAATGGTGTTAACAGTACAATGACCAGAGGTAGAATGAAGTTAACAGTTCAATGACCAGAGGTAGAATGGTGTTAACAGTACAATGACCAGAGGTAGAATGGTTAACAGTACAATGACCAGAGGTAGAATGAAGTTAACAGTACAATGACCAGAGATAGAATGGTTGTTAACAGTACAATGACCAGAGGGTAGAATGGTGTTAACAGTACAATGACCAGAGGTAGAATGGTGTTAACAGTACAATGACCAGAGGTAGAATGGTGTTAACAGTACAATGACCAGAGGTAGAATGGTGTTAACAGTACAATGACCAGAGATAGAATGGTGTTAACAGTACAATGACCAGAGGTAGATGGTGTTAACAGTACAATGACCAGAGGTAGAATGGTGTTAACAGTACAATGACCAGAGATAGAATGGTGTTAACAGTACAATGACCAGAGGTAGAATGGTGTTAACAGTACAATGACCAGAGGTAAAATGGTGTTAACAGTACAATGACCAGAGGTAGAATGGTGTTAACAGTACAATGACCAGAGGTAGAATGGTGTTAACAGTACAATGACCAGAGATAGAATGGTGTTAACAGTACAATGACCAGAGATAGAATGGTGTTAACAGTACAATGACAGAGGTAGAATGTGGTGTTAACAGTACAATGACCAGAGATAGAATGGTGTTAACAGTACAATGACAAAACAGATAAGTATTTTTCCACTCCTAAGGTACTTCTAAACTGATGAACTTTAGCTACTAAGCTATGGATCCATACATCAGTTTGTGTTGATTTATTTGTATATGTAGACGTATAGTTGTGCTCTCGGCCTTTGTTTGTTTATACTTCTACTAACTATGTAGGAAAAACTAAGACTGTCCCACTGAGTAAACTATAGAATATTGAATATAGATCTTGGTGAGTGGTTCGTATTTTTTGTCTTACCTTACCTTAGAATAAAATGTGATAGGCTAATATTATTTTTTTAATTGTATCTTATTTTGGTATTTTTTTGTGATTTTGCCCAATTGGTTTGTTTTAAATCAATTTTTTATACAGTTTTAAATTTAAAAAAAAAAACCCGAGACTGCCATGTTTTAAATTTTTAAAATTCAATTCTGTGATTCTTTTTAAAATTTTTAAATCATTTTTTTAAATTTAAAATCAATCAGCTGACTTTTAAATGTTTTTTTTTAAACCCTCGTTTTTATTTTCACCTTTAACCCCAAGGTCACCAGGCTAATTCCCCAAAGAATAAGGGTTTTCAGTAGATTCCTTCACCCAACATTTGGGGGGCTAGATTTTTGGGCCGGGGAGTACAAAAAAGCTGAAAAAAATGAAAAAATGGGCCTAATCTTTTAAAAAGTAAAAAAAATTTTATAAAATTGAATTATTTAAAAAAAAATAAATTTTTAAACCCCCTTAAATGGGAAATGTTAAGGGGTTGGCCCCTTTGTGAGGGGTAAGGGTTCTTTTTTTTTTAATCAATTTTTATATAAAATTAGGTATTAATCCAATTTTTTTTTTCAAAATTAAGTAAAAATAAATTAGTTAATTAAAGTAGGGGAAAATCAAAACCCTTTTGGGTTTCAAATAAAATTCATTACTTTTCTAAACCCCCCAAATTCAAAAACAATCCTTTCCTTTTTGTTTTTAAATTTAAAATATAAAACATAAAAAACAAAAAATTTAAAGCCAAATTATGATTTTAAAAAAAAAAATAAAATATAAAAAAAAATTTCAAAACCCCATAAAAAAAAAAATGGTCTGTTTGTTTTAAATAAAAAAAAGGAGTCAAAAGTGACGGCAGTGCAAAAAAAACAGATTGCAAAAACCCCAGTGTCAATGGCACTTTTTTGGGTGGGGGGCTAGCATCAGAAAGTAGAAACTTTTTGAAGGGCAACATTGATAAATTTTCCATATAGATATGACAAACAGTTTGTTTTAATTTCCTCCTTAATTTTTAATAGCTCTCGGTTTGCATTGATAAAAACTGTTGCAAAATGGGGCATACCTTGATGGGTGAAGCATCAAACCATCGGGGTTTTTATATTTTTTTAAACCCTTTTTTACAAAAATTACTTGCAAAGGGAAATTTCCCTTATCTATGATAAATTTATGAAGACATTCCCTTTTTAAAAATTGCATCTTTGAGTTCAAAAGAGCCCACTGAGGAAGCCACCTACAGATGGGCAAAACTTTAGGTGGTGTAAATTTGTAAAAAAACACTTTGGGCGTAGATTTTAGGAAACTTATTTTTTTTGTAATGGAAAACTTAAGCCCTTAAAAATTTAAATAAAGACGAATATTTAATGGTTTTTTTACAATTAGTTTCCCGTTTTACATTTTTTTTAATTTTAAAAACATAATTTTTTTTTAAAATACAACAAATTTATATAAAATACACACAATTTAAATGCTGCAAAATAAAAACAAAATTCAACAATCTTTTAAAAAAGAATTAATATAAAATTCACTAATTTAATTTAAAAAGTTTAAAAAAACATTACTAAAAGCTAAAAAAAATTTTGGATTTTATTTGTTTTTTAATTATCAAATGACATTTATGTTTTTTTTTAAACAATGAAGTTAAAAAATTTTTAAAATAATGCTGATGAAAAAAATATTTAAAAATTTAAGGTTCCCTTTAATATCTAAATTTTTGGGGAAAGTGTTTTTGGGGTTTAAGTTTTTACCCGGTAGGGTGTAATTATTTTTTACGAGGTCTTTGGTTTTTGCTTCAAATGACTTATGTTGTCCCTTTTTCTATACTCCCATTTTTTAAATTTAAATCCACCCCAATTTTTATTGTTAATTTTAATTGTAAAATATTCACAGCAAATAAATATCACGACAAATTTTGAATATAAAGGGGGGAAACCCCCTACTGATTCACAAAAAACTCAAAAACCCAAACCCAACGGTTTTTCAAAATTTTAAAAGGGAAATTAAACTTTAGTATTGATGGGTCCCAAAATAAGAAAACCCAAAAAAATTCCCTTTTTTTTAAGAATTTAAAATGGGTTGAATTTTGTAAATTAATAACAGTGTTTGTAAAAAAATAAAAATGGGGTTTTTTTGTATTTTTTGGATTATCCCATTATGGATTATGAGATTAAATTTTTTTAATGAATTGAACATGTCTGGGTTTATTTTTAAAGTAATACCATTGGTTATTTTATAGTAAAAAAATTGTTGGGAGCAACGGCCTAAATTTAGACCGTCGGCGAAGGTTGCCCCCCCGGGGGGTGATTAAGGGGGGGAGGGGGGAGGGCTTCGAGGGGTATAAAAAAAAAAAAAATTTGCAAAGGCCTAGGGGAATAAAATTTTTTCATCAGGTGGTTTAAAAGGGGTTTATTCCTATGCTTTTTATTTAAACTTTGGAAAGCAGGGGCCATAAAGGGGACACCACAGCATCATTAATAAAATTTTGCAATTTAAAAATAGTTGTCAATATATTTTGCTATGAAAAATTTTCCCTTTAAAAAAAAAATGCCAAAAAACAAAAAGATTACTTCTTTTTAAACCAATTTTAAAAATTTTCATTGTTTTATTTTTAAAAGTTACGTGAAATCACAGAAATAAATTTTTTTTGAAGTAGATTTTTCCCTTTTTTACCCCCAATTTTTAAAATTTGAGTTTTTTAAAGGGTTTTATGAATATTTTTAATTTTTTTTTATTGATAAGGTTTTTTAAATTTTTTAACTTTAAACTTTAACCTATTTGATGTTATTATTTTTAAAAAACTTTTCTAATTATAAAAATTTTCCCCAAAAAACAAATACTCCTAAAATTAAAGAAACACCCCTTTCGATCTGTCATTTAACCCTGCTCAGAGTCGAAGTTTTTTTAAGAAATATAGGCCAACCCAAGGGGACCCTTTGGGGCGTAATATAGTGTGAGTGGATATAGTAAATTTAAAATTTTAAAAATAATTTTAATTTTATGTTTTAAAGTTTAAATTTTTATTATTTTGGTTTTAAAAAAATACCAAAACCAAAAAGGGTGAGGTTATCGAGCACAGTGAGAGTTGGGGTTGGTATGGAAAAACGTGCGGGGTGTTCCCCCATTTTTTTTTTTTTAAAAAGTTTAAAAATTTTGTTTTTTTTAAATAGGTCTAATCTATCAATTTAAAAAATACAGTTTTTTAAAAACAACATATTTTTTTTTCTTATTTGGATATTACCACAAATTTTTTCCAAGTGTTTATTTTGCTTTAGGGGGAAACGTTTTTGGTTTTGTAGGGAAAAGATTGAAACCCAAAACTCGTCGGGCCAGGGAAAAAACCCCAAAAGGTGGGCTTTGGGGTGTACTGTATTTTCTATTTTTTCATTTGGGATAACATCATCACATGATTATGATTTGCTCACATTTTATTGGGGATATTTTTGTTGGGTTAGTCATATTTTTATGCTTTTTTTCAATGTCCAAATTTTTCTTTCCAACTTAAAAGTTTTTCCTCTCTTAAAAACCATCATCAAATCTTAAAAAAAAGATAAATCCAAAGGGGCTTGGGAAAATCTTAAAATAAATTTTACTTAGGTAAATTCCCCACAAATAAGGGTTTTTAAAGGGTTCCTTGTGTTTAACTACTTTGCAAATTTACCATTCCCCTATACAATGATGTGGTCCCAAGGTTTTGTTTAAATGTTTAGAGGTTTAAAAAAAATAAACTAAAGCATTATTTGATTGTAGGGCACAGAAGAAAAGTTTCACTGTCTGGGGGGAAGCAGAAAAAAAGGGGGTGGAAACAGGCTTTGGTGGGAGTCAGACCGTCCAGCAGGAGGGTTGTCATTCTTCAGCCCTTTATGTTTGGTAAGCTCTTGGTTGCATTTCAACATTTATGACTAGAAAGATAATAAAATACCATTAATGTCAGATATATTTGTGCCTTGACTGCTTGCACTTGTAAAAATAAGTTTGAATAAAACTATTCAGCATAAAAACATAAAGGTAAAAGTCATTTTAATTAAGTTGTACTAATTTTTTTGTCAAGATTGTAGCTCATTAATTCCTGTTGCATTATATACTTTATTTAGCTAATTATTTTTATTTCATTTACAGGGTGATTTGAACCCTAGGGAGAATACCTACAACTCTCCAGTTGTCGTGAAGTTCACAGTGGTTAAAATCAGTAAAGAAGTTCATCAGTCAGCTCATCTACCAGCCATTCCAATTTCCGAGTAAATATAAATAGTTTTAGTTGGATAAGTGCCTATGATATTTGTGTTTTTTACCAAAAATGTTTTTATTGAATACATTTATTGAATAGGTTGTAAAACTTTATGCCTCTACCATGTAAAACTTTGGTGTTACTACCAACTAAACCTTTTACTTCTCACAAGGTTCAATGTTATGAGTGTCAAAGTACTTAAGAAATATTGATTCACCTTGATGACTCATTTAGCTAGTTTAGAAGATTAGACCTGGAATAAACTACTGAAACTGGTGAAAGTACAACACATATTTTATTTTACAGCATAATGTTTTGACGATTGATTCCCTTCCAAAATATAATTATCTTATCCTAACTTATATCTATACACCTCCTTTTACATATCCATCTCATACAGTAATAGACGATAGAAATTATTCGGTATCAGGAATCCTCAATCAAATTTAACTAAACTACTATTAACATTGGCTTCAATACACAGTCCCGTGATCAAAAAAATTCTCAGATATCAAAGTTAAATTACAAAGATTCAATCCTCTCGTATTGTATGAGAATTACTATTTTACATATATCTATTTTACATACTATATATTAATAAATTTCACCTTACTCTATACAATGATACAGACGTTACCTTAAGAATTCCAACTAAAACAAGTGTTATAGGCAAGGTATCTAACTTAAAAATTAAAATTTTAGATACATTCAATTACAAAGTCATACACACGAAATTAACAATCAATTACAAATCAAATTAACAATCAAAGAGTAATATCCAGACTTTACCAATTGTGATGTCCTCCACAATCAGTCCTACAATTCAAATTATATTATTTTACAAATATTTTCAAGTGACAAGTTTAAATATACTCAATTGACCCTAGTTACTATTACTTCATTCCCTACAAGAATTATCCAACATTAATGGTCTAATATTTCCACCATAATAATTATTTCTTTACTACATATTTATATCAATTCAAAACAATCAAACACTTTAGGGACTACAATCAATTACATGGATTTTATGTATTTATATATTTACGATTTTAAATTAACATTCTCGACACATTAAATTCTACTCAATCAATGAATTATATTTATTATTAGCTTCCTACTCTAGCAATGTAAAGGCATAAGGTTTAGCCGACTCACGAGCAGTGCTCGTTCTGTGTCTAGCATTATTTAAATAGTGAATAAACATACCAAACAATCAGTTAAATTGTTGAGAGACAACATTTACACCAGAAATCACTACCTGCCTATAAGCAGAACTAGTGGCAAAAAGAATAAATACAACCATATACTTTAAAATCACAGTGAAAAATTCTCCTGTTCAGAGGTTTAGCTGTTTTGAACCGATTTTGGGAAATGCCGCGTCGTGCCTCGGTAGTCTTATAGATAAAGTTGTCGCCTCCTGTGGCTAGGAAGTTGGTGAGTCCTGGGTTCGAATCCCAGTCAAGGCGCACAAAGGTGACTGGTGCAATTGCATTAGAACCCTCCCGGACCTAAGGAGTAAGTAGGGCCTATTTGATCGTATGTTAGAGAACGGTGTGGCGACATGACAGAATAGTAGTAGAATGTAATGTTAACTGTGTAGATAACAGCACAAGTCACCACAACAGTTTTGCTTATTATTCAAGTACTTGTCCTTACAATATTTTAATTAATTACGTTTCTAATGAGTTAAAAAGAAAGCAATCAAGTGTGTTTTTATATTAAGTCAAGATTATTTATATCATTTTACAACCAAACTATTAGTAGTCAGTGTATTATTAAAACTCACTTTGCCGTAGCCCCCCCCCCCCCGAACCCTAATTTGAAGTAACCATGTTTCAAGGAAGTGTTAGGTTCAAATGGCAGAAGAAGTGTTGTTAGAAGATGTCCTTTCTCATGGATAGGGAACAAAAGCCCATTAACCCTTTCTCACCTTACTATCTGGACCTTTACTCTCAACCAAAAAATGCATTGTATCAGAACTAACTCTATAACTTGAGTTCATTTAGTTGTCTTAACATAACTGGTTTTGTATAGTTTGGTAGAAAAATATTAGTTTAATAAGGTATAACAACCCAAAACATGGTCTTTATTTGTAAAAAACCTGAAAATGATTATTTTGTCAACTTTTACACTTTCCACTTCATGCCTGGCTGCGCGTCTTTTACTCTTACAAGGTCACTTTTCTACTTCATATTTGACACCTAAGGGTCAGTCAGGTATTTCTCCTCATTTTTAGCATGTGTTGGCATAGGCCACAACAGTTCTCCATGTTTCTTCGCTTTGTAGCATTGCCTCCACTATGATGTCTGCCGTAACAGGACCTACTGCGGAGACAAGTGCTTTCTCTCCCCAGTGCTCAGCTCTCCCACACATGAAGAACAAATGATGAACATCATCCTCGCCCTCTGGGCAGTACTTGAACTGAGGTAACCTTACCTTTCCCATTCGGTGCAGATAAGGTTACCTGAAGTATCCATGACCCTTAAAATAGTTAGCACAGGTAGAAATCAACCTCTCTATGTCTCTGGTTGATCCAAGCCTAAAGATTGCTGATAAGGCGATGAGTCCAGCGTATGTCAGTGCTTTTATCCCACCTGCTCTGCCAGGCGCTTGTAGTGCATGGCCTCCCTTTAGAACCTGATCATCGACATTGTTACAGTTCATTTAAAAAACTGTACCAGTTATGGCTTTCCATAGTTAGGGAAAAGTATGTTTGCAATATCAGGTGTGCCACCATTAGAAAATGTTAATAGAAGATGCATAATTAACCATTTGCAGAATTTGAAGAGTGATTCTTACCTTTTGGTAAATCCCATTTGAATTAATGTAGATTTTGGACAAATATTCAACTTGATTCTTTCTGTAGACCCTTACTTTATCATAGAAATTAGGTAGATTTTCAGGATTTGACCGTGTGAAAAACTCATTACATATTCTATACATTACATGCATCTATCAACCATGTTCTTTACAATACTATTGTGATTAATGGGGGTAGTGGGAGCCTGGTTTATCAATTTTCATCTCATTTTATGTCATCCCCTTTAATATATATTAGCTTTCAACCTGTACCCTTATTCATGAAAATCAAAGAAGAACTGTAAGTCATTTCAAGTAAGCAACTCGTTTTCTCTTGTTACTAATTGCTTTAAGAAACTCAAGTCTTGATCTCATGACTTTCTGGGTTTTAGTTCAAAAAAGTCAAAGGGTTTTTAATCAGTAAGTGGGTCAGGTAGCTCCAGATAGGGAAGGTGTTCTTGGCAACAAATATCTTGATGAGTAATGTGTTGTTAGTTGGAGAATGAGCATAGAGATTCATGTCGTTTTTCTGTACTCCCTCAGTAAATGTTTGATTAATCAGGATGCTAAAGTAGGATTGTGATCTGTTAACACTCCCTTGAGTATCCAATGAACATGTACAATGAAACAAGTTTGAAAATTAAAATTATCTGGTTTTTATTTTCGTTTTGTAAATCATGTGGCAAAGTCCCCTTTACCGTTACAAGAATCAATTTTTATATTTATTAGTTTATGGATTATATATAAAAATATTAATTTTTATGAGACTAGGGTCCATCTTGATATTTTCCAGGGTGTTACAGGAAAACATTTCTTCATCTTCTCTCTGCCCAGGTGCAAATCACTCAAAACCAACTTTGAGCAGTTTTTTCTTGAAGAATTTGGTTTACTATTACAAAGAATTTGTTAATTGATTTCCAAATCTATATACTCAAGGCGTTCAACGGTTTTGATAAACGAAGTTACCTCATTAAGAGGGCTTGATCCGGTTCGAAGGACCACACTAAATGTCGGGTAGAGAATGTTAATGTTTCTGTTCCTGAACACGGAGGACCACTGCTCTTCCGGAGCAGACGGGGGAATAAACTAAGGACGTAAATAATTAATTAGAGAGAATTGACTCACCACACAGATTGGTTGACCACGTATCCAACTGGAGTAGTTGGAGACACTTTTGGTAATCCAGTCCACCTTCCTTTGTCACAGTTCTAAAGCACTGAAGAGTAGTTGCGGAAGTACGAGCGTTCCAAAAGTCCAGAAGACCGACCACGTACCGCACAAACGAGGTTCTTGAAGGTCTGGATGAGCAGCACAGAGTTAGAGAGAGTTGCAAGAGGTAGAGTTAGAATTTAAAGAGGCACAAAATCACTAATTGTTGAGTTGGAAACGAGACCCACGACCTTACACTATGAGAGACTAAGCGTGAGTGTGTGTTGTGTGGTGCGAAACCGTCGCCTGAGATGAGTTTATTCCTGAGCACCAATGAGAGCTCAAATTTGGGGTGGCGTGATGTTTATTCTAAGGGCAGATAACCCTCTCTCTCTCTTGGCATTAGTGAACATGGGAAATACCAAAAATCAAATCTTATAACTACAGAATATATCAACTATGTACAATCATCTTATTACCTAACATACCGGCCACCTTGAAGTTATAAACTTCAATATAGAGAGAAAATGAAAACATTACACAAAACATATAAAGGGTGATGAGTTACATGATAAAGAGCTTATTATTAAGTTATACTAAATTCTTAGAAGTTAAGAGTCCACTTAGTTTAGTGGCAGAGGAAAGACCTTGATTGCTGGTCGAGTGTAAGTTCCTGAAGGCGTCTTGATTGTGACCACTCGCACAGTGCCATCAGGTCCAGGGTGAACGTCAGTGATACGTCCAAGAGGCCAGGTAAGAGGTGGTGTCGGGGATTGCACCAAGACGAGATCTCCAATTTTGAGGTTCTCCTGGGGAGTGCTCCATTTTGAACGTTGTTGTAGAGAGTGGAGGTATTCCAATTGCCAGCGATGCCAGATGCGTTGGTGAAAGGCCTGGACTAATTGCCAATGGCGAAGTCGATTGGTAGGAACATCAAAGAGATTGGTTTCTGGTAGGACAGCCAGAGGAGCACCAATCAGGAAGTGACCAGGTGTTAAGACTGAGGTTTCAGAAGGGTCTGAGCTGAGAGCAGTGTGGTCGAGAATTTAGCATTGCCTCTACTTGAATTGATAGAGTCTGAAATTGTGGTAAGTTAAGCACGGTTTCATTAATCACTTGTTTGAGATGGTATTTTGCACTTTTAACAGCACTTTCCCACAGCCCGCCCTGATGAGGTGCAGCTGGTGGGTTAAAATGGAACGTAATTCCTCGGGAGGAGGTAAAATGAACAATTTTGTCCTGTGCAACAGATGAGAGAGTTGATTCACGAATCACCTTTTGTAGTACTGAGTCTGCACCTACGAAGTTAGTTCCGCAGTCTGAATAGATGTTTGAGCACAGACCACGTCGGGACACAAAACGTGTGAGAGAGGCAATAAAACCTTCTGTAGTGAGATCAGTCACCACTTCTATATGAACGGCTTTAGTAACCATGCAGATAAAAATGCACAAGTAGACCTTAATGTGTCACAGTCTCCTGAGATTGTGAATCTTGACGGTGAAAGGTCCGGCATAATCCACACCTGTTGATGAGAACGGTCGAGCTGGATTAACACGGTGTATGGGTAAGTCACCCATAAGAGGAGTTTTGTTTTTTGGTTTATTCTTAAAGCACACGAGACACTGGAAAATACGTGAGCGTATGATACTTCTAGCACATAATATCCACACTTTGCGTGTTAGTAGTACTTGTCTCAATTGAGGTCCAGAATGGAGATGGATGCGATGATAAAAGTCTATCAACAGCTTTACAACATGATGCCGTTTGGGAAGTACAATGGGATGACGAGTGTCATATGAGAGGTTACATTTTGCCAGTCTACCACCGACACGTATAAGATCATCAGAATCCAGATAAGGATTCAATTTACGTAGGTGAGTGGAGCACGCAGAGTCTTTCTTCAGTGATTTAATGTCCTCACTAAATGCTGAACGTTGTACTAGTTTGAAAGTAACTACTTCAGCGGCATTCAGTTCACTGTGCGTAAATGACCAGAGATTTCTTTCTTTGATCGGCACAAGTTAACAAAACGTAACACGTATGCTAATACCCTTATGAGTTTTGTCCATGACGAATATTTAGAGAGTATTTCCCACTCTGTGGGACTAATTATAGTGAGCACACTAAGAGGTGTAGTCTTGATTTCATCCGCAGATTGAAGTTCTATTGGTGTGAAGTTAGGAATCGGCCAGTGAGGCTTAGATAGACTTAACCATGAGAGGCCGTGCCACCACAGTGGGTGGTTGACGAGTTGAGATGCAAGAACACCTCGGGAAGCACAATCGGCTGGATTGTCTGTACCTTTAATGTGTCGCCAATGATGACCAGGAATAATTTCTTGAATTTGAGCGACACGATTTGCTACAAAAGTTTTCAATCGGTAGGTAGGTGTTTGTAGCCACGTGAGCACTACCGAAGAGTCACACCAAAGTATTCATTAATCTAGAGATGAGAAAACTGTCTATGGCAATAATCAATTAGCTTGGACAAAAGATGAGCTCCACAAAGTTCTAAACGAGGCAGGGTCACCCGTTTCAGAGGAGCCACACGAGTTTTTGACAAAATTTGTCTCACAGTTACTTCTCCGCTAGAAGATTCACAACAAAAATACACTATTGCGGCATAACCACATTCTGAGGTATCAGAAAAGCCGTGTAATTCAATTACATTAGTGTGGGCTAACGGAAATGCTCGAGGCATCTTGAGTTGAGAGAGATAACGACTAGTGTCGTTAATAAATAATTGCCATTTATCGGCGAGATCAGGGGGGAGAGCATCGTCCCACTTTAGGCCTTGAGCCCATAGGAGCTGCATATAGCATCTAGCTACCATGATTAATGGGGCTAGAAAACCACAGGGATCGTACAATTTTGCAATGAGGCTTAATACAGAGCATTTGGTTAATTTGTCTGTTTGATAGTGAAAAGCATAGCGAAAACAATCTTCTTCAGGGGACCAGTGCATACCCAGGATGGAGAACTGATGAAGTTGTGCTTCTTGCAAGAAACTAGGAGTTTCTAGATGTTCCGAAGGGAACCTGTCGAGGAGCTGGTTGGAGTTGGACGCCCACTTCCGAAGTTCAAAGCCGCCACGACCTAAGAGTTGGATGAGCTGGTCTTGAAGCTCAAGAGCCGCCTCCACCGAGTCTGCACCAGTGACAATATCATCCACGTAGGTATGATGACGTAGTGAGTTAGCAGCCTGCGGAAAGTCAGCACCTTCATCTTCCGCAAGTTGATTCAGATTTTTAATTGCTAAGTAAGGAGAGCTGTTCATCCCGTAGGTGACAGTGGTGAGTTGGAATGTGGATATTTTCGCGGAAGGATCATCACGCCATAAAATGAGTTGAAAATGTTGATCGTCAGGATGGATTCTTATTTGACGAAACAACTGTCGTATGTCACATGAAAACACTATTTTATGAGACCGGAAGTTCAAAATAATGTCACAAATATCAGTCTGTAACTTTCTACCGGTGAAAAGAATGTCATTGAGAGAGTAACCGGAACTGGTGTTGCTACTGGCGTCAAACACAGTCCTAAGTTTTGTTGTACTGCTAGAGTCTTTCAACACACCATGATGAGGGAGATAATAGTGAGGGGTGTCCTCAACATGGTCTATTTTGACCATATGACCGAGAGCTCGATATTCAGAAATGAAAGAGCGGTAAAGCTGAGCAAACTGAGGTTGTGCATTAAATTTTTGTTCAAGAGACAGTAAACGCTTTTCAGCAGTACCCCGAGAGAGGCCAAGAGCAGAGGGATCCGTTCTGAACGGAAGTCGCACAACATAGCGACCAGTTGAGTCACGAGTATTAGTCTTTACAAAGTATTCGTCACAAGTGATCTCTTCTCGTGATTTAACACTGATGGGTGGTGCTTCTTCTTGTTGCCAGAATCGTTGTTAAGATGAGTGCAAGAGATCATCACTATTAGACAAAAGAAATATTGAAAAGTTGACCGCAGCATCCGTAGTCGAAGCACAAGGAGCTTGACCCATGAGTATGTAGCCGAAGTGTGTGCCTATCACATGAGGCATGTGAGGCCCAAGCGAATGATTCTCTTGAGTAAGAATTAGAGGTAATAGAGAGCTACCTATTAGTACATCAATGCCACCAGGTAAGTGGAAGGAAGGGTCAGCGAGTGTATAAGGCTTGACCTTGTCCCATATGTCAGAAGCGATACGAGTGCGTGGTAAATCCACAGAGATTTTATCTAAGATATGAAACTGATGTTTGTTGGCCAATGCGAGGCCAGAGAGCGTTTCCAAATTTAGATACATTGTTCCCTTTGTAGAGGAGGAGTTTTGAGCGAGTCCAGATATTTTTAGATTGGAAGCATGTCGCTTGTCGTTCAAGATATTAGCAGCACGTTCAGAGAGAAGTTCACACATAGAGCCCGTGTCAAGTAATGCTCTAAATACATGAGAAATGCCTTGAGAGGTGGTTAGCTTAATTAAAGCTGTACCGAGTAACACCGTATAATTAGATGAAGAGAGAGAGTTAGAGCTATTTAGGGCAGAGCAATTTAATGTATCAGCAGAAGAGACAAAGAGAGATGAAGTTGTAGCTATATCCCTAGAAGTAACATTATGTTGATCTTGAGGTCTAGAGGACGTATGACTATCTCGAGAGGGTTGACGAGAGAGATTAACATCAAAATGTAGCATTGTATGATGTCACTTGTTACATGTGCGACACGTTGATTGAGATTGACAATCTTTCGAGCTGTGATTACCAAGGCATGAGAAACAACGTTGGTGTTTTTTTTACTAATTCATGTCTTTCATGAGGTGAGTTCCTTTTAAAGGTATCACAAGCATATATTTTGTGACCTGTTTTATTACAAGCAAAGCATTGCCAAGCGTTGTGTTTATTAGTTCTCGACTGTGACTGAGAACTGGTTTGTGTTGTGATCATAGAGACACCACTGTGTGAAGAATTCACCCTTTTTACCAAAGCGTGTTTTTATTGAGTTTGTAATCGTGATGAAATATTTTTGTTTACAAAAGGAAAGTTGTGTATGTTAGCGTCTTCAGTTTGCGAGCACTCAATGTTCAAATATTTTATTATTTCTTCCACACTAGGTAAAGAGTGAGGACTAAAGTCTTCATTCGCTTTAGATCGAAAACTTTCAAGTTTTTTACAGAGCTCATTGTCAAGTTTACGCAACAATAATGCAGATAAAAGTGGATTGTTTTGAGTCACATCACATCCCAATGCCTTCAAGGCTTGTGAATGTTCAGTAAAAATGTTCATGAATTGACGAAGTCCCTTCAAAGAGGTAGCACTAACAGCAGGTAAGTCTAAGAGTTGATTGAGGTGTAGAGATTGCAACCTGCGAGTATTGTGATATCTATCTCGTAGTAAACTATAGGCCACGAGATAATTAGGTGCGGACAGAGTTAAACCTTTTACTAATGTTAAAGCATCACCTTGT